>APFE031588097.1:0-13177 GCA_000404065.3 Pinus taeda
TTGATTGTAATGTAATTCTTATCCTAAATGACCTGTTCTTTCTGATGATGAATAAAACCACCCATGAAAAAGGCACATCCAAGCACAAGAAACATATTTGACAAGATAGAACCAAGTAAAGATTGTTGCACAATGCGAATCATTCCATTATGAAGAGCATATAAAGAGATGATAATCTCAGTCGCGTTTCCAAATGTAGCATTCATAAGGCCTCCAACTGCAAATTTATAGAACTCTCTCATGTATATCCATGGAACCAGTAGCTATATTCCAGATATGGACAAGCCCAAAATAAATTACAAAGACCAAACTTGTGGTGCTATATAGAAAACAGATGAACAGAATAAATTGCAAAGAAAATAGAAAATTCACAGGCTTAAAATAATTTGCAAAAGGTAATCAAGTTGGTGGAGGCTCTGACTTTAGCAAACAATGGAAAAGTGGAGCAAAATCAAATATTTAAAACATCATATCCATTCATATTTCTTTAAACATCCATTCCATGAAAATAGGTTATAAGAAGATTGATTGGTATTAGTTTTATTAGAGCTGGCTGATTTCATTCATACTAACCAGTTTGGACTCTGGACCATTTTGGGCCAAAAGAGGGTTCACTTCAGCATACAAACTGAGTGGAAACTGGTTCTTGTCCAAACCAGCCAGCTCCCAGAACCAGTTCGAACCTAAGTCACCTAAAACGATGACACAACACACACACAGAGGACACAGAAATATGAATGTCCGACATGTGACATGGCGACCCTGGAAACGAGACATGGTGGACACGTTTTATATATATATGTTAAAAAATAGTGAATTACACATACAAAATTGGGATATAGAGAGATGCTTTCATGTCCTTCCTAGTCAAATTATCCCAAGTTAGAATTTACCATGATTAATTAGCCAATAGAAAGTTCAGACTCGAGTCCCTTGGTACCATAACTCATTCTGATATGTATCTTTCTAAGACAGATTACCATATTATCCTAAATGATAGAACAAATTGAATCGATGTTTGTTTCCTGGTTTTGATGTTTTTGTTTAAATGGGGCATGGATATTAATTGCAACGTTAGCATAAGGTTGCTTGTTGAAGCACATGATCTGAACTATGTGCCTATGAAATTTGCTATGGTGAATTAGTTTCAAAATTAATGTGACCTTTTCTCTGGGTTGTGCAGAAAATTGAATTCCTCAATTTTGACCCCAGAGAACACGCAGTTGCTTCGTCAATCAGTCTCCACCCTAATAACGACACTAAAGAATATAGAGGTATCTTTGAGCTTTGTTCAATATTCAAGCAAGCTTATGAAAAGATGTTATCAATGGTCACTTATGAAACTAATAAAGTTTAAATGGAATCCACGTGTAAAAAAACCAGAGAGAAAAAAAAAACCAGAGATTGAAGTTTGCAGCAGTACCTTTTGACAATAGAATTGACAACAATGTTGAGGAGTGAAGCTGCTTGGCAAGTTGGCTCTGATTTGTGATGGGTGAAGCTGCTTGGCAAGTTAGCTCTGATATGTGATGGGTTTGCTCTAGGGCTTCTGCTTAAATCCTTGACAACGGGTGTTTTTCTTTGACAGCACTCTCACAATACCCTCTGTTCTGCTATGTTCTGCTAGTTCTTTCTTCAGCCCCTCTGTTCTGCTATGTTCTGTTCTGCTATGTGTTCTGCTATGTTCTTTCTTCAGCAGCACGCTGGAATTTGGAAGGAAACTAACAGTACACTGCAGCGAACTAACAGTCAACTGCTACAGCAAATTAAACTAGACTTAACTTCCAGAAAATTAACCATTAATTGCTATTTAAACTAAACATTAATTGCTATTTAAACTGAACGCAATTTAAATTGAACATTAATTGCTATTTAAACTGAACGTGGAATTAAACTAAACTCAATTTAAACTGAACATTAATTGTTATTTAAACTGAACGTGGAATTAAACTGAACGCAATTTAAACTGAACATTAATTGCTATTTAAACTGCAGTCTATGGTGATGCGTTTTATTTAAATTCAATTGTTTCTGCATTTAGGGGAGGGTTCGTGGCACAAGTCCTAGCCCCGGTCACATTCAACACCACAGAACCGTGGTGGAGCCACGAAGGGAGTAGATGAAAATCTTATTTCCTAATACACCCTTATTTACATAATTAAAATAAAACTATAACCATAATTCATTTTTACGACTTTCTTTTTAAAATTATGAATAACTAACACCATTACATAGAGAGGCAGAGAGGAGAGTTTGATCAAATGCACGCTACTCATAAAGTTTGGTAAAGGTTGGAAGTTTGGATTGATTAAAATGCTCAAGCTTAAAACTCTACGCTTTATGGGGATTATACCAAAATTGTTTTGGGGATTATACCAAAATTGTTTTGATTTGGAACCTTACTGTTAATAAGATTAAATATAATTTTAAGTGATAACACCAAAAATATTTTTTCTTTTGATGTAACAATTCAGGGTGTATATAAGCTGAAAGTTTTTAGGATTAAGATATGAAATAAATGTAAATTTTATTTATAATATTAATTTTTTCAGTAAATTCTACAAATGTATATATTCTTCATCATGAGGGTGAAGTCAAAATACAGAGCGATACAGTAGAGATGATTTAATAGTTCATAAGTTGATGTGACTTTTGGTGTCTATCATATGGCATGTTGACTATGTCTTACTTTGAAAAGTATATCTCATAAATTCTTTATGGGCCATATCTTAATCCATAACTATAATCAACAAATATAACATCCCAAGAAAAGTGCATAAAGAGAAAGTGTAAAGTGCATAAAGTGCTAAAATGAGAGGCATCAACCTCTTGTCAACTTTGGGGATTGGTCAATAGAAGGTAGAGGTTCCTTACATATCTTCCCATGTATATTGAAACCTCTATATTACATATCCTCTTGAATATATTGCAACCACTACGTATAACAATCGATTTAGATTATGTATATTTCTTATGTTGTATCAATTATGTGTGTCATGTAAGATTACTAATTATGTGTCACTTATGGTGCAACACTTACATGCATTGATGGATATGCCATTTTTGTCATGGTTCATTTCTTATGTGCATCACTTATTCCTTGCTAGTTTAGGTGCATCACTTATATGTGACACCTCATATGGTGTATCGTGGCATCTATGCATTATGCTAGTGCATTTATGCTTATATATGTCACTTATTGTAAGTATCTTGTGGCATGTTGACTATGTGTCTCATTTTGAAGAGTATCACTTATGTACATTGCTTATGTGGCATCACTTTATTATGTCACTTACGAGCATCTCTTATGGTGTGTTGGGTATAAATTAGTGGTATAAACAACAATTCCATTACATCAAATTCCATATTACTGTGGCTTTCAAATTCCAGAAAAATACGATTTTCAAATTTCACAAAACTAGAGTTTTCAAATTGCACTTTAATATACATTGAAGGGCATTGCCATCTTGCAATGAAATTTCAATATGGTGTGGTTAACTACATTTTCTAATTATGAACTCAAATTTAAACTCACTATATTGGAGTTTCCACATTCTACATTACTAGGGTTTTCAAATGCCACAAAACTAGGCCTTTCAAATTGTTAAAAACTAGGTGAAAAGAATAAGGTTTTCAAATTTCACAATGAGCTTTCCACCTTTATGAAAAATCCCCACACTTATTTTATCTTTGATCTTCAAAATGAACTTGAGAAATCGTGGGTAGTGTACTTTGCATGGGACTCGGCCAAACACAAGTTATGGATCTTGAAAAAGCCATTTATGTTGTTGGGTTTTATTTTGTGACCCCACGAAAAATTCACAATGACCCTAAATGGCTCTTGGAAGTGAGTTGCAGGAATAAAAAAGACACTTTTGTTAGGCAAGTGCATGACGATGATGGCCCCAAAAGTAGAAATTTGGCTATTAGGAATGTGATCCCACGGGAACATGTGCACAGTCCTAGGAATGTGCATGCATATGTGCACATGTTCCTTAGTGTATAGGATAAATAAGGCCCAAACTACAAACCATGATGGTAGCTAGGTCACCAACTAGTCATGGATCAAGAATGCGCACACATTCATATGAACATGCACATGTTCCAAGAATGCACATGCATTCAGAGAATGCACACACATTCCAAGAATGTGCCTATATTCAAGGAATAAAAACACATCCATGGTCATTATGGTAGTTATAGTAATTAATAAACGTCCTTGTAATATTAATTAGTATAGTGGATGAGGACAACAAATGAGTTTGAAGATAGTTATTTTGGCCTTCATATTCTTTATATAGTCATGTAGCTCAAAGAACTTCTTCATCGTGAGTAACCATCCCTCTACATCTTCTAACTTCCTTAAATCTCCATGAAATGTAGGAGCCTTGCCTTTATTAAACTCATTTGGAAAATATCCCATATCACTCCTCCTTTAAAGATGATGATGATGATGACCATGATACCTGTTTGAACTAGAACTAGAATAGAACCTATGTTCATCACCTCTCTTATTCAGTGTATTCGAGAAAATTCCATATATGATTGTGTCATCCATATTTAACATGTGCCTACCATGATACTACTACCATATGCCCTATTAGTCCTACCCTCATATCCATGACTGGTTCTAAGCAGAAACAGGCTCTACAAATATGGCAGTTTCTGAAGGATAACTGCATTGACCTTTGCTTCTTTTTCATGTGCTTGAATGATTATGTCATTATCCTCATTGAAAATTCTTATTTCTTCCTTCAAACTTCTCTTAGTGTCATCTATGTGAGGAGACTACCCATCATCATGGCTCATTTGATCTATAGGGAAATCTCATGAACTGTATTATACCATCTTGCTAGCCATATTTGATCTTAATCCTGCAAGTGTATCATGTTATCTAAAATAAAGTATAAACATAATCTACATAAATTAGTATAGTTCAGTTGATAATATGTCATCTACAAGGTTAATAAAATTACCAAAATACATGTATAATCATAATCATAATAATATATATACATTGTATCAATCATCATCCCAATTATCATGCATGATGGCACAACTATAGCACCAACTAGACATAATGCAGGAATAACAACATATCGACACTAGGCATACACCAAAAATGCATATTCGACTAGCATGCATTCACGGAAAACACATCCCCAACACCTTCAACTTATACATGCAAACACAACTACAAAATTGACCATCATCATGCATACACTTCAAAAACATATACAACCTACATGTATGCATGACACACACTTTCTACCCATCTAGTCCAAGGGGTGAACAATGCTTTGATACTACTCTATAACACCCTCCTCCCACACTTACCCAATCTAACTGGTATCTCAGGGTAAATATGTCACGAAGAGTTACTATGATGGGATTCAACCACCTATATCATGTTAAGGAATTCAAAATGACAAAACAAAACCTTACTGACTTCCCTTAGGTTTTACAAGATCCTAAAGGGCTAAACCACCATTCCAAATGCCTAGACCCTAAGCTAACTTGCCTTTTTAATAAAATATACCCCCAGTCACTCCCATTAAAATCCCTCCATGTGAATAAAACCCTCCAGTCACTCCGACAAGAAGGCATCCATGTCCCTATAGTCTTTTTTAGACAATTTTATGCATGCGACCCTGAAATTTGAGCGACCTTTCAAGGCTATGACTCAAGCCTCTACCCAGAACGTGATGAAATTCTCATAAATGATAAATACCAAGGAGAAAATGCATTTAATCAAAAAATTGAACAAGGACTTTACCTGACGCATCCTAACCATTACATAAATTTCATCAAATACATCATGAACATGTAATGTACAGGTCATAAAAACACATCTTAACATAGGGACCTCATACTTATTTGAGATTCATCAATAAGGTGTGGTACCCTCTCACAGTATTTGCATTATCATCTATTAGGTCATTCATTCATCATCCATCAATTCATTAATTGAAACATGATGATATCCATAACTCAAATCTTTCATAAATCGATGCTTATAACCATCATATAGTCATAGAAATATCAATGATATAATAGATATTAAAGCCACATAATATCAAGTAAATTTACACATAGTACATAAGTCGAAAATATATCTTATTAAAATATGAAAAACTCAATCAAGTCAAGCACTTCCACGTACAACCTAACCATAGATTAGCCTGAGCCAAATATTTCTTTCAGTGAATCACCCCCATGCCATATTCCAAGCATGAATGTGGGACTCACAACAAACCAACCATGGTTCTTATTCTTTACTGCGTATCACACCAACATTTCACAATGATTTATATGCCCAAAAAAGGCACCTATATAACCAGGCTTTACTCTATATCTCACTAAGGGATTCCTAGGCCCAAACAAAAAGCATACACTACCATGCTTTACCTCAATCCCACCACATACCACTCTAGGGATCACAAGGCCTATACAAGAAGGGACACCTCTGATCACTCCACCTAAACCATGAGGAATTTGTCCCTCTCCTCCCTCTAGGGTTTACCCTATCTCTCGACAATCACCAGTTTAGTAATCCTAGGCCCAACAAGGGTATACATAATTAGTATTTACTGCAATCCCAGCTTTACCAGTTCAGGGATTCCTAGGCCTTGTGATTTTTCCTTAGACCACCTCACTCAGTTTTGAAACCATCCAATAATCCATCTCAACCAAATTGAAGAACCCCATCTCACCATGACTATCTAGAAACGGTAGGGAAAGGTTGAAACGACTATCACACTTGTTAAAACCCATGCTAATAACAACAAGAGAACCAAATACACAATGCATGCCAAACCGAGAAAGGAAATCATACATGCAAATTGAAACCTACAAGTAATCATGTTATAGATGATGCAATTCTTCATTTCTTGCTCTTTGCTTCCCTTTTCCTTCTTATCCTTCCTTTTCCTTCCTTTTTCCAACACTAGTGAGCTCTAAAAATGCTCTAAGTGTGAAAAAGTATGAGAGAATTGAGAAAATAGGGAGAGCTCCAAGCTAAAACTGAAAAGAGGTTTTGAACTGATCCTTGAAAGCATTTTTATTAATGATGCATCTATTTTCTTCAATTATATTATTTACCTTCATTTTCCTCATCATGTGAAACATGTGACCTTTCACCTTCCATTTCTCCTAATTTCCATTGTTTTCATAAAAAAAATACCAATTAATTCGTCTTGCCTTCCCAAACCCTTTGTCATTTCCTTTGCCAATTTATCCTTAGCCATGATACACCAAATGAAAACCCACTAGGATGTTTTTCCCAACATTCGGCTTGGAGTACGTGTCCCATGAACTTCATATTATTTTTCCTTTACTAGCTTTACTACATGGATTTTTAACCCAGGGTTGACCTATGTTCACCCCTATGACACCTCACCCTCCATATCGCTCATCATGCCAACCTCCACATTTGTACCCTCCAACAAGTTGTTGCCCTCTAGACATCCTCATCCTAAAACCATGTGCCTTACACTGTGTGATCAGGTGGTGGAGACATCAGCCATCTGATGGTTGCAAAGGACTCCACACAAGAAAAGTCCACGGAGGATAGATGATACGAATGTTTTAGAGATGGCCATGTGTCAGCCTATCATCACTCCCACTTTACCTCCAACTCCTTCATGGCTAGTAACTTATCAAGGCGAAGTAATGCCACCTGGAACCTACTACTGTGAGGGAGCCAATGGAAGGAAGACGTGTTCATACTATGCATGTGCTTCCAATATTTCCTATATAAGCACCAACAAGGCCATTTTTTGTTCTCCTAGTGGGAATTCTTTACTGAAATCAAGTCAACATATCACTGTGGTTTGAAATTATTAATCCTTAAGCTCTCATTAGAGAATCTCACTGTCAGATCATGTGCAAGCCAATTTTATCGCTTTTCTTAGTATTAAGCCTTACAATTGGGAAATTCAAGTTTATATCCCTGAGCACTCACACTATGGGAAAATATTCACCTTTGTCAACTTTTTCATCATGGGAGGGGTCCAAATTCCAGTGTTTCATTCCTCTAACCCTTAACTCTCCTTCTCCCATGCACCTTCTCCCACAGCAATTTGAACCTAGAGTGGCATGCACATTTCTTGTTAAACCACCCTTAAGCCTACACATAGTATTTTTCCTTTTTCCACCAGAACTCCAAGACTAGTTCACGTAATGGCTTCTTCTAGTTCCGATGAAGATCATGAAAAGGATGAAGGTAGGGATGAGACTATTTATTTCTTTAGAACTAATGTTGAGGCTAGTGGCCATCCAATATCACCTCCTTATCTTGTGAAATGTCCTCATAGTTCAATTGAATGAATCGACATGCTAACTATGCACACGAAGTTCGAGGGAGATTTTCCATCACATTCAGAACTAATGTGAGATCTAAGAAGAACATAAGTAGTGATCCACATGGTAAAATAGTGCATCGGGAGAATGGAGACTCATCCTAACCTATAGGTAAGAGATTGTGAGGGTCAACTCATGCTGGAGAGGGTCCTAAAAATGATCCATAAAAAGGTCATCAAACTAATAAAAATTGTAGGTACTAATTGGAACTGGTGCAAGGAAATATCATAATAACATAGACAACTGACAAAGAGGTAGATATGCTCAAGACACATGCTAGGAAAACATTGCAAAAGATCAAGGTAACTAAAAATTTTCTAAATCACACGAAGAAGGAAGAAGCTGGGAACATAAACATTGATCACCTTCACTTGGCCACAAATGTTTCTTCAGTAGAAATAAAACACAATATGGAAGAGAAAATAGGTGAGAAAGTTGGTATCGTGGCTGAGGAAGTGGGAAAGTTTAAAGGAAGATGCGAGGAACTACATAGGAGGGGCTTTCTATCATTCTTTGATAATCAAGGAAAACCTGTTACCAAAGGATTTAGAGAAGGAAATAACTGAAGCATGGTTAGGAAAAATTCTGATATAGGAAGAGTGAGAAACGACCCAAGCCAATTATCCAATTGAACCAATTAGCACCAGGAGTAGGAAGAAGCACTACTCCTAGCGAGGAGAGAGAAGGTTGGAATCAAAGAAAATCTAGAGGTTCCCACTCTACAACCAACAAAACCCCAAAGGAAACTTCTAAACTTTAGTTATAATACAAATGGCAGTTGGGTAACAAACTTGAGTGTTTTTTCATATAACAATAATAGTTTATGGTAGGGCCAAGCTGTTGGAGTGCCTATATATAGGCCTCATTATGAAATGTAAAGGGGGGGAAATATTGGTTTTTGGGGAAGCACTAACAAAGTTTCTAGTGAATTGTTCGGAAGCCTTGAAGAAATTTTGGGAAGAATTCTAAAGTAATTATTGGTTCGTCCATCTCTTCTCATTATGTATGTATTCATGTCACCTTTTATTTTGAAGTTCACTACTAATATGAAGCACATTTATGCAATTTTCACTAGATTTTGAGTTGTGAACTTGATTTTTTATGTAAATTATGGACAATTTTTTTAACATCCTGGATGAAATTAATTATGGCATTAGTATCATGGTTTGTTTCAGTTTTGTGATATCTATCAAGCTAGCTTTAAGAGTATCTTATCATTCCTGATATTTCTTGCAAAGATTTTAAAGGAACAAGTAAATATCAAAATTATATGTTCTCTAATGGTTAAATTCTTCATTTTTTAGTTATCCACCAAAGTTTACTGGACTTAAAGGAATTCTTAATTTCTCCTTTACATTGGTTAAAATATGATTCTCCATTTTCATGCACCTTTTATTTTTTAAAAATTTCATGTAAAACCCAATGGTTATGAACGATCCTACCTAGGATCAACGGAAATGCTACTGAATAAAAGACAAAATGAAATTGTGTTTTCCCCCAACCTTGATCCCAAACCACTATCAAATTAAGGAGTAGTCTACTTGGGCGGAGGAATTGCCCGGTTTCCGTCGCCGCCCGGAAAATTGTCCGGCTCCGACCGCCGGCAATCCCTCCGCCCTCCGCCACGCTCCCCTGGCTCCGCCCCCCTTCTTCCGCTCAGCCCCCACTGCCCCCCGACTCCCTGATTTACTCAATCTATGCTCCGGGATTTACTCAATCACCCTAGCCACCCGCTCTACTGCTCGAATCATTGCCCGATTTCTGATCGCGATCTTCCTCCTCGACTAGGCACCTCCCGCTCTGCTGCTCGCCTCCCGCTCTCCTCCTCGACTAGGCGCCTCCCGCTCTGCTGCTCGCCAACCAGGTTTGTTCCGCCTCCCCAATCAGAACTTGTATTTGCATTATTGATCATATCAGTGATGCTATTTAAATCTGTCAGGCCCCTTGATGAGTGAATAATCTGCGACCTTCCATTCCTGAACACAGATATGTAAGACAAATGGCTACAGATGTAAAGAATCTATAATTTATCCAAAAGAAATGGCACCGACACTTTCAGAGTTTTCACGGCATTCTCTATCCATTATTTTTAATTTGAAAGTTGTTTCTCATAATGAATTTTAATATAAACAAAAAATGCCCCTAGACCAGGCGGATCTCAAAACGTGGAAACAATAAGAAGAAGATTGAATAGGTTAAAAAATTGCCTAAATTAGGCGTTGGAATGAAGGTCTTAAATGTGTAATATATGCACACAAGATTGCAGCAATGTCTGCAGAAAACAATTATACATTTCCAAGATTGCCACATTTTTATGTGTAACAAACTGCCGTTAGAAAGACATTCCACTCGCAGGCTGCCCAGTTTAACATCTGAATGTCCTCTCAGGTTTTACCATTACAGGTTAAGTCTCCACAATTCTTGTGGAAACCAACAAAGGGCACTGCACAAGTTCCTTGGTGAAAGTTCATGGAATAATAAACAATCTTCTAGTAAATCTACTCACTGATATTGCATAGCTGCAAGAATATGTGATCATATTTCACATACTTAGTCCAGTAATGTCTATACTTAGGGATGGCTATATCGAGCCATGGTTTCATATTGCCGTTGTAATGTATCACTGCTGCTCTTTCAATTTCAATTGAATCAACATTAGGGTTATAACCAAGACCCAGAACATGCCAAGATTTATCCAAGACGAATGTCAGGTGATAGAAAGTGATCAGCCCAGGAGGCAGGGTACCCAACTTCCATAACTGTCTATCTTTGTTCTGAGATGAACACAACACGGAGAACAGATAGAATGTTAAATCCAGAGGACAGATTAAAAAAATTAGGCAATAAGCAAAATGTAGAAGGTTAGCATGTACTTACTAGATTTTGCCATTGATGGTAAATCCCTGTTATTCCCTGTTTCCTCCATTCTTCCAGATCAAATATATTCATTCCATATGCCCATCCACAAGCATTTGGATCAAAGTTATTTGCAATGAGTACATTGGAAAAATTGAGATATTTGTCAAACCTATGAAAGCTTTCTCCACAGGTTTCCACAACACCATTTACCCGCCCTTGCATATCGATATTCCAAAGCTCGGTCAAATCCCTTTGCACCACAATATCATCATCCAGGAAGAGGACTTTATCAAGCTCTGGAAAGATCTCAGGGAGGTAGAAGCGAAGATGGTTAAGGATAGACAGATACTTTGGATTCCAATACTTCAAATTGGAATCTACATTCATACGATGTGACCTAAAGTAATAATCCTTTATAGATGCAGAACCAAACTGTCTCAAAACTGGGCTATAACTAGAATTTAGCCATGTAAAGTCATCAATGGTCTGAACCTGAATTGTTGCTTTCCCTGGGGGGTTAGCCAAGAACCACATTTTCATTGCTGCATAGTTTAGCTTATCAGTGACCAAATGAAATACATGCTTTTCTGGCTCCTGCATAGAGAAAACAATTACATCTCAGCCAATAAATAATGCCTATACTAACCTTCAAACAGAACTAAGAGGTTTCCTTCAGATGTAGTGCAAATCTCAAGGATAGAGGAATCTACCTTAGCATGAAATATAGTAGAGTTCACAACCACTAATGTTGCAAGAACGTTGTCAGAAAATATTGCATAATGATAGAGAGCTTTGTCACCTAATTTTTCCTTGTGTGGAAAATCTTGCTCGCTAGAATTCAGGGCATAATACTCCGTAGCCAAGCGCATAGGGAGGCAATGAAGGCCTTTTGGAAGGGTTTTTGCAGCTAGCTGAGTCAAATATGTACTCTGCCTCTTGTGCACTCGAAGTTGTTCTTCTGTAGAGTGCACCATGGCCCGGAGCCTCTTTACCATAGCAGAACAGTCATTATACAATTGCGTGCCTCTAGCCAAAGTACGTTCCATGGTCTTCATCCTTTCAGAAGCACTTCACCCATAAAACAAAACCAATACTTGTTACTTCTTAAAGAAATCAAGATTTGTACAACCACCGTAACCTAGCAATTGGAATACGAATTTGCATATATTGATGACAATGCTAATAGACAGAAAACCAATCATCCGATTTGGTATTAGTTCAGAAAACCAATCATCATTTTTGTATCAAACTGATACAACACTACGACAAGTCATCAAGTTAGTATGAGAATTCTAATTCTACAGCTTGCATGATCACTAAATGCACTCAAGTCTCAAACCTCAAAGAATTATCAACAGTAAATCTACCTTCTGGGTAAGTCAGAATCTTTGGTTGCTTCACCCAAGGATTGCTGGACTTCCTTCATCCTCTGCATAAGCTCCCGTACAAAGTGAGCTTCAATGGACCTTTAGCAAGTGTGTATGCTTAAGGTCATTTAGGATAAGAATTACATTACAATCAACTATCCATCTAGTAGAGGAGAATTTATACTTGAATATACATATGAAAGACAAAATAATGTAAAATCTCAAGTGAGAATCCCCAGGATACTAGTGTTAAGTGAGGTGGAGAGAGAGCATAGGAATAAGCAGATAGAAGTTTGTAAATGCTAGAACTTGAATAGGAGGTCTGACAGTCGGTTTATATTCTAAAGGGGAATGACTTAATCAAGATCAACCCGTGAAGCAAGTACAATAACTAAAAAAAAACTTCAGTGAACCATGATTCAACCAGATTGCGGAAGAGTGATCATGCTAAAGGAATGTTGCTACAACATGTCAGTAAAAAAAGTTAGCTTGATTCCTGCTAACTGAGGTTATCGTGAATTTCTGAGCAGTCAGCCTCCCAGATTATGGAAACATGGCAGGAATTTCTGAGCAGTCAGCCTCCACTAATA
>APFE031588098.1:0-11530 GCA_000404065.3 Pinus taeda
TATATATATTATGTTTTCTATTGTTCTTGATATATTATAAGGATTAGAGCATCATGTTAACAATGATATGACTGGAAACCTAGATATTTTTAGTTTCAAAATAGTAGGATAAAGAACGATACCCCTAGAGGGATTCTGTTACTTTTCCATCAAGTTAAATTTTGTGGGGATGGTTAGGGAGTTTGTTGTTGTAGGATGGTACAAAATTTCTCATTGTATTTTTCAAATTTGTTCACTTATTTCATCTGTAGAGTTTGTGATCTAATAAAACGTCCTTTTTGTTAATATTAGCCTTGTCTTTCTTTTCTCTTTCGATCCCACTTCGAAGATCAATGTTTTAGAAGTTGAAACCTTGGAAAATTCTTAGCCAATGTTTCAATCCTCCAAGCTCCTATTTTCTCGCGTTGTTCCCTTGGGAAATTGGCCCTATTTTTTAGGAATTTTACACCAAGGAATTGCGCAAATACCTTATGTCAATTCTCTAATTGCATGCACCTCCTGTAGAACTTCAAATAGTTTAAAACTAATAGTACATTACCCTTGAACTCCAATATCAACTGGGTAATTCGAATTCTCTGCTTACAAAAATTATTTTGGGTTGATTGATCAATTAATTGGTTGATCACTCAATTTGGTTGAAGTTCCACTTCCACAACTTTGACCTCCACTAGTTCTTTTGATAGTTAGAACTAGATAGATTGATAATAACTCAAATTAACTAAAATAGATTGCTATAAATTAGCAATCAATCATGCTAAAATAAACTCAAGTGTCTCAAACATTAATTAACTAAGTTAACTGAGTGACAAGTGCCGTGTCACCTTAGTTAAATACGTCCAAGTATTCTGTTGAAATCGAAATTCGAATTTTAATCTAGATTGACCAAGGCAAAGTCAAAAATAGATTTTATTGTTACATTTTAAACATCCATCTCAACAAGAAAGGAATTATCAACCGCCACAATCATGCACTTGTCGAACTCAAACTTCCCTCTTGACAAGGCCTTTATCAAAATATCAACATCTTGTTCCTCTGTCAGAATGTACTGTAACAACATTATCTGCCTCTGTGCACAATCTCATAGATGGTGATAGAATATATCAATATTGTTGCATCGATCATGAAATACATGATTCTCAAGGAGTTTTATACAACTTTGATTGTCACGGTAAATCATGGTAGGATCCATTATCTTACCAAATAAACTAGAACGAATCTTTCTCATCTAGATAGCCTCACATGTTGCTTGACTTTCAACCATGTACTTTACTTCTATTGAGTTGAATTCCACATATATAAGCTTCTTGTTGTGCCAAGAAACCGTTGTTGACCCAACATTGAAATTTAATCCTTATGTGCTCTTCTTGTCTGATTGACTTCCCCACTAAATATGCATTTATGAAGCTTTGAAGCTTCACTCCTTTTGTCCATCTATACCAAATACGAAACTAAGTAGTGCCTCTAAGGTATCTCAACACATGTTTTATTGCCTTGCAATATAGTTTGGTTGGTTTAACCATTGCTTCACTAAGCTATTTAAATGCATAATAGATGTCTCGTCATGTGCTCACCAAATACATAAGTGAACCCACAAGCTGCCTATAAATGGTATCCTTCACTTCCTCACCTAAAGTTGCATGCTCACTGCTCCAAATTTCCGCTATATGAGTATCCATGGTTTGCTAGTCTCCATGCAAAAATTCTTCAGTATCTCATTGGCATACTTTCCTTGAGAGACAAACAATTCCCCATCTCCTTGCCATACATCCAAATTGAGGAAATAATGCATGAGTCCCACGTCCTTCATCTCAATTTCTCTTGCAATATCCTCTTTACAAGAGTTGATCAATTTCTCATCACTGGTCAAAATTAAACCATCAACATATAACACAATAATTGAAAATTTTCCATGAAAAGCATTGTGATAAAGCCTTGCATCTGCTTCACTTTTGGACAAGCCCAACCCAGTGAGATAATTGTCGATCCTAGTGTACCAAGCATGGGGTGCTTTCTTGAGTCCATACAATGCTCGCTTGAGTCTACAAACATGCAACTATCTGTCAAAGGTCTCAAACCCCTCTGAGTGCTCAATATACACCTCTTCCTCAATAATTCCTTTGAGTAATGATTTCTTCACATCCATCTGGTGGATCTTCTATCCCATCTATGCTGCAAGTGCTAGAATCAATTCAATGGAAGAGTACCTTTCTATTGGAGCAAAGGTCTCCTCATAGTCAATTCCCTTCACGTGAGAACCCTTTGGCCACAAATATGGCCTTGTGTTTTTCTATGTTTCAATATGCTATTTGCTTCACTTTGTAGATCCATCTCAAACCCACCAAATATTTTCCCTTTGGTTTTGGGACCACTTCCCAAACACTATTTTTGATAGTGGAATCATATTCCTCTACCATAACAACAATCCATACTAGTTTCTCTACAAATTCCTCAAATGGGGATAGCTCAGTCTCTACAATATCACTCATCAGAGCCATGTACCCAATGTATAGATCCAATGGCCTCCTCTTCCTGTGTTTTGATGTGGGCAATCGCACATTATCTCCATCATCTTGCAACAATCTATTAGCTTCCCTGGTTCACTTCCTTCCTTCTATGGATATCTCTACTTGAATGGATTTCTCCACTCTCTTCTCCTCTCCTTATGGCTGGTCCACAATTTATTGAGGTTCTTCCTTTGGAGATAAAAGCTCCTTATCTAAATCGAACTAAAGCTCCCTCTCAAGAGAATACCTCATTTCCTTCTCCTCATCAAACTTCACATCCCTATGAATAATTGTCATCTTGAGGGATGACAAGTACACTCGATAGTTGTGGGTTATTTCTGTGTACCCCAAAAATATCCCCAACTCTACTGTTGGCTCTAGATTTTTCCTTGCTTCCTTGGAAACATCACAATGAACTAATGATCCAAATATCTTGAAGTGTGACACATTTTGTTTCTTCCATGAAAAATATTCCTTTGGTATACTCATGCCAAGAATCCGATGAGTACTCATGTTATGTAAATAGGCCGTTGTGTTATATGCTTGAGCCCACAAGTGTAGAGGTAGTCATTTTTCATGCAACATCACCCTTGCTGCTCCCACAATATGTTTTTTATTCCTCTCAACAAACCCATTGTATTGTAGGTTATGGGGTGTTGTCAACTCCGAGATACCACACACTACCAATCATTGTGCTTTTAAGGGATGTAATGAGGGTGAAATCCAACTTGAATTGTAAAGCCAAAGCTTTACCTACCCCTCCTCCTAAGGGATTTTTTCCCTCCTTCTTGTGTGGACAATTCGTGGTATAATGTCCTAGTTCATGACAGTGAAAGCACTTGATTTTGGACAAGTCTCTCTTTTTCCCCCTTGATCAGATTTTGCTTTGTATTGAGATTTATTCCCTTTCCCTTTCTTTACCTTTCCATCCAAGGAAAAAATTTCTTCATCCTTTCCCTTTGAGGAGGTCCCATCTCTATTGCTATGCCTTATCTCCTCCTGTGTCAAATAAGACCATAAATGCTCCTAAATCAATAGTTTCTCCCTATCATTTACCAAATATGGATAGTTATGCCAGCTCTTGGGAAGGCCCAAAATAGATAGGGGTACAATGTATTCTTCAGGGAAATTAACACCAACTCTGCCAATCTCATCATGACAATGTGTAAACTTGCTCAGGTATTGCAAAATTGTGTCATTCTTCTGCGTATTGATACTTCGAAGCTTATCCCTGAATGTCTACTTCCTGTGGTCATTACTTTACTCAAAAATTTCTTTAGTGTTTTCCACATCACGAAAGAAGTATATTTTCCATAGAGATTCGAGATAATATGATCTTGTAGTCCATCCAATAGGATTTTCCTATATTTGGCCACATCTTTCTTCCAGTGAGCAAGAATATGAGCATCAAATGTTGCAGGTTTTGGTACATTTGTATTGATGTATTCAGGAAACCAATTGTCATCCAATATTTTCTCCATGCAATCCTTCTATACAAAAGCTTTTGAGGTGCTTTCCAAAGCATACTCGAGCTTGTGTCCATTGAAAGCCATCTTCTTAGTCTCAAAGAAAACCTGCAACACTGATCTTCAAATTCGAACTTCCCTCAATGACAACTTCGGACTATCTTCTCTATTGCGAATCATGCTTTGATACCATGTAGAAATTATTTTGTAGATTCGAAACTGCTTATGTAATTTTTGTGCCCTACAACAACCCCCCATTTCATATCATTACTATTCCAAAACCATAATATGAAATGGGTCCCTTTTTAATTTTTGTTTTTAAATTGGTATCAATTTAAGTTCTATTCTAAAAGGCCCAAAGAAATGAAAGAAAACATCACCAAAAGGCCTCTCCAATAAACCAATCAAAAAACCTTAACGTAAAATGATTTATCTTTTGTCATTGCGATAAAGCGATCTCAAGATCGCATATCACAATTGACAAAGGGAACACAACTTGGGGACATTTTGATTTCCGTCGATGCGAAATCGCTATCGGGTATCGGTGAAACATAAAGTAACACAATTAAGAACCCCTTGCTCCGATGTGATGCGAAATCGTCAATTGGCAATCGGCGATAATGGCAAAACGTAAATAAGCTCCCTCTCGCCCCAATGCGATGCGACATCGCTATCAGCGATCGGCGATTCACCATGTACACATTCTTAACCGCCCCACTCGCTACTCCTGACGCGATACGATATCGCTATCGATGATCAGGGATTCCAAATGGAACCAAAACAATGACTTAGAATTTTCCCGACGCCCGATCGTGAAAAGGGCATAAGCACAGTTTTCAAAGTAAAACCATAAAGGTAGTCTAATACGATTTATTCGTAATTAAGGCAATATCTTTCGAAAAGCCGCTCATCCGCATTCAACCGCCAAATTGCCCAAGGCATGCTTCAAATGAATCATTCGGCCATTAACCGAAACGACTAGTATTAATGAGATTGACAGGCCTTAACGGTCATTTAATGAAAATAGCAAGCTTGCGATCTATTCACAGATTTGATCCAAAGCCATCTTAATTTGATCGATCACCATGAATTTAACAAGATATATATATACCTCAGTTTATTTGATTCATGTTATTGTTTCATGTTATTACGCCTATCTTTCTCTCTGTGCAGAATTCTTCCGCAGAGATAGATTTGAGTGGGATGGGAAAGAAGTCCAAAAAGACTACAATGCCTTCTGCTTTGCCAGTCGCAGGGCAACCTGTTGTTGATCCAGGCAGTAAAAAGAAAGGGCTTATATCAGATACTACGTGCCTGGGACTTACCAGAGCCACTTGGCAAGGAACATATAACCTGATTGAAGCTGAGGCTAATCTAAAAGACTTGGCCAATTCCTTTCTTCACAAAATAGCGGCCCGGGAGCAAATTCTCCCATATACGGATGTGGTAAGGTGGGCGATCCAAGAAATCCCAATTACCGATAGAACTTTCAGAACTATGGATGGAAGGATTTTCGGTTCTTTTCGAGCCGAGGATCTAAGGCAAATGTATCATTTTCCAGCGGAGGAGAAGAATTATAACACGAAATTCCTGGAGAAGTTCCAAGCAGAAAATGAGACCGAGTCCGAACCAATTCGAGGCTGGAGACAAAATCCAGCAAAGCACAAGCACGAATCCTCGGGTAAGTACTCAGTCGATTCTCTATGTTCTCCTTACTGCTATGTTGGGATTATGATGTGTAGACTATGGGGATTACATGACTCTGCCAATTTTACCATAGAAATGGTCCCCTTAATAGAGGCGGCATGTAGTGGCGAGATAATGGATTGGGCGGATATATTATCCGATAAGTTAGCCACGGCCATCCTTAATTTCAGATTTAATTCTCGCGTCACAGAGAGGCTCATTCCGCCATTTTACTACAATGCCTATGTATTAGACGTTTTATGTTTTAATTCTGAATTTCCTGTGCTCAGATGGAGGTGGGCGTCGCAAGACCCCACCCCCATCCACATATATCATCAAAAGTTGTGGAAGACCAACTACAAACACCACCTGTATCAAATCTGCAACGGTTTCATGTTGCCGATTCATTACTCCATTTTTTATAAGCTTGCCCCGAAGATTTCTGAACAAGCAGGGGTGGATTTAACTGCTGTAGCAAGTTGGTTTGGAGAAGAGAAATTCACCTACATTAGAGTTTTTGGCAATCAGGCCAAGCCCCATGTGCTTCCACTATACATCCCAGATAAGTTACTTGCCACGGAAGTAGCTTATCAAATCAATGTCGATGGGGTTACTCAGATCCTGAAAAAAAGCAAAGAAGCATGTCTGGCCCTCCTTTCCCCTGCGAATTGGAATTTACACTCTGCATGATATCAAACATGCAGAGAAGGAAGATGGGAAAATAAATTCGCTTACTCTAGCCACTCTACCAAGCAGGCAATACGATCCAAGGAAAATCGCTTACAATGCGCTCGACTAGGCCAAATTGGCCAAGTTCGAGCACAAAGAAGACAGATTTGAGGATTTATTTGCATCGGCCGAATCGCTATATCAAGTTAAATCGCTTGCCATAAATGAATACAACGATGAGGGGCTAGCCGAATTTAACAGAATTAGAGAACAGAGGTTGCAAACTCTGCCTCTAGACCAGTTAGCGACTACTCCAACGACGACAAAATCAAGCGAGCCTGAGCAAAAAAGTAATACGCAACCTCCTACTACATCAAAGCAGCAGGAGGAAGTGCATAATCAGAGGCAGGAAGAAACCCAGGAAAATGTGCAATGACAGGATGAAACCCAGGCGAAAACTCAAGAAGAGGGCAGCTCGAAAGTTAATGATGATACACAAATTGATCCGAATTTGCTCCAGCAATGGCAGCAATTCAACTCAATCATCGGCAACCTAGAATGCTCCAAAGATGATGAGGTTTATAAAGAGGGCAACACATAGGAAGCGACATCAAAACAGGTTTCGGGCAAAACCAGCGACCCACCCAAATCAAAGGAAACAGAAATAATTCCTAAAGATCCATCGGGCGAAATCATTTTGCAAATAGAAGAGATTCCCCCCTTGGATGTATTCTACAGCCCTAAGCATAAAGCTGTTTTAAAGCGACAGAGGAAGAGGAGAAGGGCTGATCAACCTTCTTTATTCCCTGAATTAACAGTAACGGGCAATGTTGTGTGGAAAGAAGAATTTGATCCCTCCGATGACTTAACAAAGCTATCGCAATACGCTGGAGCATATTCAGCGACAACCATTGATAAAGCATCGGAGGTGAGCAGTCTATTAAAAGCGAAAGATCAAGACATCTTTTCGCTACAGGCTCAATTATCAGAAGCACAGCAGAAGGCAGAGTAGGCGTAGCAGGAATTGCAAATACAACAGCAAAACAATTATCAGCTGACTAAGTAATTGCAAGAGGAGAAACAGAGGATTGACAAAAGCGCAATCCAAAGGCAAAAGGAGCTATCGGCAGCATTGGCGCAATTAAAAATATCAACTGAGAGAATGATAAAATCTAAAGATGAGCAAATCGCTCAATTATCAACTCAAATTGAACAAATGAAAAGGCTCCCTCAGGTAGATGAGTTTAAAGAAGAAGCGCTTCAATTAAATAAAGCATTGATAAATCATGTTAAGCTCCTATGTCAGCAAATTACCCAGGCAGAGCCATTGTGCGGTTTAGCAGCATCCATAAGCAAAAAGGTAGAAAAGGCAAGGACAGATTTGGATCAGGGCGAAGAAATGCTGACAAATTTTCTGGAATGGCAAGATTCCGATCAAGGCTAGGCGACTAACCTACCAAGAATTCTGGAATCGCACAAGGAAATATTATTCACAGAATGGCAATCACAGTTAATGAAGGCAGAAAGAGCGATTTTTAGATGCAAGACAACCACTGGTAATTTGGTTGAATTAGTAAATAATACTCTTTATTTGTCTAACATGATTTCCCAATGTACTCCAGGCCAATTAACAGCAACAAAGATGTTGGAGCATTCATGCTACCCAGAGCTGGAGAAAAATGGAAGATTAATCGCGGGGATCAACAGTTTAACATGGGATGCCTATTGGTTCTTCTTAGTGAAGCTGTACAGCCAAAGAGCCGCCTTAAAATGCCTCACAGATGCTATCGAGTATATCATACCCGATATTCAGGATGCCACCTTTGCTGCCCAACTCAGCTTGTGCCTCAACAGACCACCCGAAGTGGAGCCAATGCTTGTGATAATCCAGCTCAGGTTTAAAGGCAAGCAGCCCGAGTCATGATTCACATCGCTGACTGCTAGATCGCCCCCAAGGAGATATATAGCATTTATTGATGCCAATTTAGTAGGATTTTGTTTCATAGATTTTTTTAGCTTAGTAGTATTTACAGACCCTTTCATGCATTTAGAAAGGGTCGTAAAGTTTTGTATATGACTTAAACCCTGAAGTTGCACTATTGTACTTCAGGGATATTCTTTTATGAAACTGGACCAATTATTCTGAGTTTAATGAGAAAGGTTTTTATACAAATGTGCACTACTGTCTTTGTTTAAAAGCATTTCTGTGTTGAAGGAAGGATTTTGAATAGCGATTGATATCTGGGATTGATTAGCAGCTCACATGGTACTATTATTTGCGTCTGTACTCATTCCTGTTATATGAATTGTTATTTAATCGCTCTTGCTATTATCGCTTATATATATTTGTGTTTTCGCAGCATCCTTTATGCATCCCACTATTGGCTGTTTATAGCATGCTTCTCTTTGAATCGTATATATATATCGATGATATAAATAGTGAATGCAGTAATTTGTGTTAATCGCTTCGTTTTGACTATTCATATGAAGTAATCTTTAAATGATTGAATATCTCTATTTATTTTACAGAGTCATCTATATGCCTGTTAGATAGATAAGGATCATTAAACGCTTCATTCGGAATGAATAAGTTGTTCCCGGGATTAGTATTAGTTTTCCTATTTTTGTCAATAGAATAAGCTAGTCGCCTATCATTAAAGCAAACTATTCATCACTCATCCATCCCTTTTATTCATTATCGGGAAACTGGTCCCGTTATCTCCAGTCGGAGCCACCATCCCAAACGGAAAAGGAGCTGTACTAATGTCCGGACCGGGTGGTTATCCCCCAATGTTGTTGTAGCGATTTTTGAGGCATCAACAGAACCCAAAAACAAGGAAGGTTGTGTTCAATCGAGATGTGGTGTTTAGAGAGGTGAAATATGTTATTAGACATGAAGTCCCACCTAAAGGAACCTGAGAAGATAGAGTTTCAGCAAAAGAAGGAAGAATCAAACTCTACACTAGAATAAGAATTAGAAGATAAAGAGCCACAAACCCCAGTTGTGAGAAGATTAGTTAGAGAAAGAAGGCAACCAGAAATGTATATTCCATCTTATTTTTGTTCAAAATTTTCTTTATCTATTACTGATGATGATCCCAAAATTGTCAGGGAGGCAGTAGATTCAGAGGATGGAAAATTTTGGAAAGATGCCACGGTTGATGAAATGGAATCTTTGGACAAAAAAGAGGCTTGGGATTTGGTGGAGTTGTCGAGTGTAAGGAAACCCATTGGAAGAAAATGGTTGTTTAAGAAGAAGATGAATGCAGAAGGCAAGGTGGAGAAATACAAAGCTTGATTGGCAGCAAAAGGTTATTCCTAGGTGTCGGGAATTGATTTTGGTGATATTTTGTCTCCTATTGCCAAGGTAGCTTCTATTAGATTACTTTTATTTGTTGTTGTTGCTTTTGATTTTGAGGTGGAATAGATGGATGTGAAAACATCATTTCTTCACGAGGATCTTGAAGAAGAGATCTACATGAAGCAACCTGAAGTTTTTGCGGTGAAGGGTAAGAAAGAATTGGTATGAAGGCTAAAAAATTCTCTATATGGTTTAAAACAGTCGCTAAGGATGTGGTATAACAAATTTGATACATATAGATAGAGATTTGGCTTCACCAGAAGCATAGCATATCCTTGTGTGTATTTTAAATTAATTGGTGACCATGTTATTTATCTAGTCTTGCATGTGGATGATATGTTTATGATTGGAAATGACAAAGAAATTATCCAGGATTTGAAGACCCAATTGTCCTCCAAATTCGACATGAAGGATCTCGGTGTTGCAAAATATATTTTGGGCATGGAAATTAAATGAGATTGGGCAAAGAGGAAGCTCTTCTTAAACCAGAGGAAGTATGTCGAGACAATACTATAGAGGTTTAATATGCATGATAGTAAACCGATGAATGTTATTATTCCTGTAGCTGTGAAGCTATCTGCTAAACAATGTCCCAAGACACAAGAAGAAGAAGAGGACATGTCACGTGTTCCATATGCAAGTGCAATCGGTAGCCTGATGTATGCAATGGTCTGTACTAGACCATACATTGCACATGCAGTGGGAGTATTGAGCATGTTTATGTTAAAACCAGAAAAGGAGCATTGGACATAAGTGAAGCCAATTTTTAGGTATTTGCGTAGCACTAGTGATTATGGTTTTTTCTACCAAGAAAGACTAGGATTGGACAAAGTTTTGGACATCCATGGATTTGTTGATGTAGACTGGGTTGGAGATCTAGATCAAAGAAGATCTACAAGTGGGTATGTGTTTAACCTATTTGGAGGTGCAGTTAGTTGGATGAGCAAGAAACGGTCTGTAGTGGCAATTTCAACTACAGAGGTCGAATACATGGCAGTCACTCATGCAAGCAAGGAAGCAGTTTGGTTGCAGAGATTGTGTTCAAGTATGAGGTTGGTATAGAGAGCTATAAGAATAGACTGTGACAGCCAAAGTGAAATTTTATTGGCAAATAACCCTACTTATCATTCAAAAACAAAGCACATTAATGTTCAGTATCACTTTGTGAGGGATATGTTTGAGGACAAAAAGGTGTTATTGGTAAAGGTGGACATTTCAAAGAATGTTGTAGATGCATTGACGAACTCTGTGAGCATTGAGAAGTTTTGTTGGTGCAGAGAAACAATGGGTGTTCCAACGCTAGACCAATGACTAAGTTATCCTGTGGAAATAAAAAAACGAGAGGGAGAATGTTGGGTGTGTTTTATATTCTTTCCATGACTAGCCTCATGCATGGGGGGGCAGTAGCCCCCCTGCACGGGGTCTGGGGCAACACCCCGTAATTTGTTTTTTGGACCCTATATTAGGTGGTCGGACCTACCTATGGTTTTGTGTATGTTTTGCACATGGTTTTGGGCATGATGATTTTCTTCCCATGGTATCTTGTAGATCTGGTCAAGGGAACTATGGTTATGTTCTAAACCAGGTTTAATGGATTGGGGTTTATGAATGCTTCGACATCATATATATATATATATATGTGTGTGTGTGTGTGTGTGTGTGTGTGTGTGTGTGTGTTGTAACAATGAAAGGAATATAATGAAAAATCAATCTGGTAGTCCTGGTTTTGGGATCTAGGGGAAATCTCTGTGTATTTGTTTTGTGTTTCTTTCCATTGTATATTTTCTATTTTTAAGAATTCGTTTGCAGGTAATTTCTATACAGGGTTAAAACCTACAAAAAAT
>APFE031588102.1:0-28964 GCA_000404065.3 Pinus taeda
GGTGAGACACAGGTGAATTGTCTGAATGACTTCTCTTGAACATATCGGCGACACTGACGATGGATTAGTAGCGTTAACCCCAAATATGGATGGTGTGATGGACCAATGGTGAAGACCAGTGAATGGAACAACCCAACCCGGCATGGTTGCGGAAGGAAAGTGTCATTTTCAAGAGCGACTTGCTACCAATAAAGTTTCTTCTTGTTTTCTTCCCAATTTTCCCCAGTCATTGCTGACCAGCACCTCTTTATTTTTGTCAAGCTTGAGGAGGATAACATATGCTTGTTCTATAATCTACCCTTCGAGTGAACCTGTCGCTATATTTTAGTGAGCCTAGCGACAGTGAAACTCGTTCTCTTCCATTTGGGCGAGTTTGTCGCTATTCGGTTTTAACGAGTTTAACGACAAAGATAACTCGGTCTCTTTCAATTTTAAAGAGTCTGAAAGAAACGGAAAGAATACTCCGAAGATTCTTTTTCGTTGTATAATCCCTTAAGTCTGAAAAAGCGTAAAATAATACGAAAGGGATGAATTTTCGATAGTTTTAACAAGTCGAACAAGACAAGCGCTCGATCTTTTTGTGTAATAATCCCTCAAGTCCAAAAAGATTGAAATCTAGAGAGGGATAGAACTTCCGATGCCTTTTAACGAGCCACAGAGGCCAATCGCTCGGAAATCTTTTCATATTTTACGAGTTAGGTGAAAAGAGCTAAAGAAGACTCGTTTTCGAGGAACGAGTGATGGTTTCAGGTAGCAGCTGATTCCAGGTAAGATTTGGAATTTTCAAATCACGGCAGTGTTACAAGGATGGCTAGCAGAATCACTCTTTGCAGATATTCCTCGAAGGGGTAAAAAATCATATGGGGGTGAATGATCGGCTAAAACAAAGTGGAGGTGATGGTGAGAACATGACCAAGGCTCAAAAGCTGGCGATAAGGCATTCACAATGGTTATTTACCGGTTCATTTTTTAATGAGCTTAAACGTTGGGGGAAACACTTGCTCATGACTTATGTTTATTTTTTAACGAGCTTGAACTATGTGCTAAAACTTCTCATGGAGAGTTTATTTTTTAACGAGCTTGAACTCTGCGAAAACATTGCTCGCCAGTCGTATGATAAGAAATGTCTCATTCAAGATGCCATTTTTTATGGAGCTTGCACCTTTTGAAGCTTTGCCCTAATCCTTTCTTTATGCAAGTTAGGAAACGACTAGCTTTATGAGTTTAAAGGGTTAGAAGTCCTAAAAATTTTAAAAATAAATAGTCGCTCTTCACTTGCATGCGGAAAGGTTTGCATGCCCCCAAGTATAGTGAAACATTTCCAGGTTACTAAGAAAGTTTCATCCGCATAGAAAATAAAATTCTTTCTTGGCAATGTCTATCGAAACAGACAAAGGGGAGTGGTGCGACTGCATGCCACTGAACATAACCTTAACGAAGGTATCTTATTCCAGTCTGTTCCCATTTTCCTGTGAGGACGGGTTTGCCAGACTAGTCATATATCCCTCGCGGAAATCCACTCTATACCAAAGGTTTTCTTGCCGAAACAGACCAGGATGCATGCCCCCTAGGTTTCAGTCACATCTTCCTGAATCACTTGCGCTCATCAGGTGGACGGACTGGAGATCGATGAGACATTTCTTGCATGAAAAGACCATTTAGGTACGACATTTGACTATTTTCTATGTGTGATCCGGGGAATGACATTTGGTCCATGAGCTTGAGCATTCTGCCTTCGTGCAGAAAACACATTACTCTAAAGAGTGAGGAGACGATGGCTCCCATGCAATAAATATAGTCGCGTCCAAGGAGTAGATTATAATCTAAAGGTCCTTAAACTACCATAACATTCATCTGAACAGTTTTCCTTCTCAAAGTTATGGGCACATTCGGAAGGATCCCTAAAGGTCGACTGGTTCCTTTGTCGAAGCCTGTTAGGTTTCTCATTTCAAGCAAAAGTGATGGCGAACCAAGCGCTTTCCAAGCAGTTGAGGAAAGTATACTCACAGAAGCCCCTTCATCAATGATGGTACCAACCATGACCATTCTGTAAGCTTGTACAATGATTCTGAATGGTACACTGGCTAGTAAATGGTGTCTGCCTAGTAGATTCCAGTCGAAGGAAACAACTAGGTTGCTTGGTGGTGGGACCGAATAGACGGCCGAATATGACTCTGATGAAATTCCTTCCTGCGGTAAAGGAACGGGGGGACTGCCCCCAAGCTCATCGGAGTCGATGTTGATGAAAAGAATTTGAACAGTGTCGTCCTCTTTCTCTTCAGTGATGGTATCATTCGAAGATGAACACTCTGAAGGCAAGACCGGGTCAACTACTGTATTGACCCTTTGACTTTCGTCTAGTATGGATTCCGAGGGTTCATTTTCAACGATAGGAGCTTCGGCTGACCATAAGGACGGGCCAGCCGGATTTTCAACCGGTGGAGGGCTCGACAAGAGTTTTTTATATCCAAGAGGAAGTCGTAGCGGTGAAACCGGATGATTATCCAAAACTCTTTTAGCCTCTTCAAGGAAGGGACAACAGTGGACGGCGTGATCGCCTTCACACAACTTATAAGGAAGTTTAGGATTCCTTCTTTGTCCATGTGCTTCACATTCACTGGTTGATGGTGAGCATTCAACGTGATCGCCAGAGGTTGATGCTACCGGATTGTGCAAACGAGGAGACCAGTCCCTTAAGATCCAAGGGATGTAGGGACAATCTCGGTGATAGTGGTCTCCATTTCAAATGACGCAAGGAGATTTAGGTTTTGACTGTGCGGTGTGTGAATTTTTCCTAGACGATACTTGGTTGCTCCCTTTCGATTTTGGTTCCTTTTTCTTCTTTTCCTTTTTCTCTTTCTGCTTCTTCTTCTTCTCAGTTACTTGACTTTTAGCTTTATCGGCTTTATCAAGCGAAGAAGAAGGAGGAGAGGGAGAATCAGATGAAGTAGAAGGTTGGGAGGCAACTCTAGTGTCATCTAGTTGCTGATTAGACTGTTCAAGAATTATGGGATTCTGAACGACAAAGGTAGAGAAGAGCCAGACCGGCAAACCAATCGTCAATCCTGGAAGTGACAAAGTGGCCATATGGGGTGGACCAACATCTCCCCAAGACGAGAAGGGACTAGGATTTCCTTCACGAGGAAATCCTTGGTTGGTAGACTCCATTTTCTCAACCTGAAGCTCAACGGGGGAATTTGTGACGTTATTCCTATTAAAATAAATTTTTAGATGCTTGGATAGAACTTGTTTTTTCAATTTTAAAGAGTCGAGAAAAAACAAAAGATGACTCTAGTCGCCTTCGATTTTTATTGAGCTTGAAGTGACAAGCGCTCAGAGGACCTTTTCCTTTAAGGAGTCTGAAAAGGAGAAAAATGGACTTCTCCGGAGATCTAGGTAGAGAGGATTACCAAACCAATCTTAAAACTGCAGAATACTTTTTACGGTACGGCAGTCAATCTTCCCGAATGCTGTGTTCGGTGCATTACGATAGATAGGGAGACAGACACGACTTCCTAAGGATAAAGGATGCAGCCTATTGTGGTCTCCCAATTTATACACGACGGTACGTGGGAGCACAAGTTCGTACTGGTACTTGCTGTCTCAGAGTGGAGGAATCACCCAACCAGCACTGGAAGCAACAGTTACCAGGCTTTATGATGCCAGAAAACGTCTCTAGCCTAGACCTCTAGATGTTGTGCGTTAAGTTCCAAAGCGTTGTTAGATTCATTGAATTTATTTTAAGTTGATCTTGCTTAACAATTTGCCTTTCAGGTTCACCACGTGATGTATGTATAATTCCTAAATGCAGTCTAAGATGATAAACCGATGTTTTATCTTCTTTCAGCAATGAAAATCCTAGCTACTAAAGGGAATAAAGTCAAGCATCTTTTCTTCACAGAGCACAGAGCACACGCTAAAATGCACAGTCCTAAATCAAGCCAAGCATTCAAAATGCAAATGCACATGCATGTATTTGTTTTTCAGCTCTCTTAATGTGTAAATGACACCAAGAAAGCTATGTGCAAAACTGAATTACTTTCAAAGTGACTGTACTCAACAAAATTCTTTTTCAAAACGAAGTGAAAGAAAGAGAGACACTTTGCGATTTTGAAATGGAAATTGCTTTTCAACACTTTAAAACTAATAATTCAAATCCTATGCAACAATAACTGTATAATCAACTATCTAAAACAATGGAATTTCTTTCTAAAACTGAAAACGACAGCTACGACACTTTCAGATCTAGAGACGACAGTTCGACTATGCTACTTTTTGCAAAAGAGAACTAAAAACGACGCACAATACATAAAAAAAACATTTATAGTTCTTTGCACTAAGGAGGCAGAATAATGCAAGAGAAGGGGGTTTTCTCTTTCGCCTTCTCTCACTAACCCTTCCTTTCAAAGGTTATTTGTCGGAGCATCCCCACTTGCAAGGCAGCTCTCGAACACGATAACATAATATGAAAGCACGAACACGAGAACTCAAATATATAATATGAAAGCACGAACATAATAACATATATGATATGAAAGCACTATTATTGAAAGCTTAGAAGTTACACTGACTACAGGATAGCAAAACTTTGATAAGACTTGAAAATAGTGAGAAAAAATCCACAGTCGGAGGTAAAAATTTAATCCTCCCTGACCATCACACCTGGTTACACAATAACTCAGTATGTAGCGCAACTACTGCACTCGGAGTGTGGATGCATACAAGCTGCCTTGAAGGCAGGGTGCGATGGTAGCAGTGCGAGACTTTGAACGAGATTTCACTCACAGTTTGCAATCTAGTTCAGGTGTTTAGGCTGAATAAGTAAAGATCAGTGTATGTAAAACACAGGGGTGATCTAAGAGGTTACTAGAGCCACCACTTAGGGCAATTAGATTGCTTGCAGGTCTATTGTTTAATTCATAAACAAAACACGGAGATTGACTGAAGAAGCATTGATCTACTTTGCATTTGTATGACAAATGCAGTTCGAAGGCTAGCTGGCTTGACTTCAGGCTCCGTCTGTATGTTTATGAAAGAAACAAGGATAGATAAACTAACAAGTAATCTAGTCGCTCCCCAGTGGAGTCTCCATTTTGTTACATGGGAATAGTGTCCACTCGGATGCTGCTATTCCCACTAAGATGGGTGGCTATCTTAGAAATAAACAATCAAAGTCTACTATTGATTCCTTTTATGAAAATAGATGAGAAGAGGACCAAGAGGGCCAACCTGAGTCTTGCGCTTGATTTCCTCTCTTTCTTGATAGAGTTTCGCCACTTCTCCTTTGTCTGCCAAGCTTCAAAAGAACCTGCGGAATCACAACAACATACTACTATGCAAGAAACAAGGATCTAAATTCATAAATAATGCAGGATCAGATGTGCATTAACCATATACATGCATATATAAACAAGTGCACCAGAATATGGAAGGAAACAAGAATAGCTTTATTCAAATGAAAAGTAGCAAGAATATTACAACCATGTGCTCTGACCCAGCATCATCCTACAGCTAAGAAGCCCTTCTTCACCTCAAGCAAAGCTAGATCACCCAACACTGTGAATGTACACCAAAATACCAACAACACTACTTCTCTATAAGTTACAAAATTCCAGCCTTTGGATCTCTGTGATGAGGGATCCATATATAGATGATTACAGAGAGGTGAGTCATATTTTTGGATCTTGATTAGTGTCTTCTCTCTGATAGTTCCTGCTTCCACTTGGAGAATGATGATCTCTTACTCATCCTTGGTCGAAATTGGAGTGGCAAGTGTCAGAGGGGAAGCTTCTAGAAGATTCCATGATCTTCCACCTCGCATTTTTGTCCCTGCCATTTGTCCATTCCTGATCATCGCACCCTACAGAGGAGAAAATCAGTATGCATCGCACCCTGTACATTGCGAAGGTGATATGCATCGCACCCTCTGCATTGAGCTTTCAATATGGTCCAGTTTTGACCATTTATGAGTAATTTTCAGTGGAGAACTTCTAGGAGATGATGTAATCAGTTGACCTTGTTCCTTTAGTCAGTGAAGCAACACTTTTAGGGACTTAAGAGCCCTCAATTTATGGACATTTGTGATTGGGGTTGAAGTTCCCAAAAATGTCTATAATATCATCCATTCTTGTTTTGCCTAGCGATCAGGTGGAGATCACGGTAAAGCCTATTATGATGTGTTCATTGTGTTGGCCTAGTGATCCGATATGTATTATGGTAAAGCATTGTTTCTATTGATGAGGGTGAGGTGGTTTAGCCTCGGTATTCCCAGGTTGGTTCTTTTGGTTTGAGTCCAACATTCATGCTTGGAATATGGCATGGGGGTGAATGGTTAAAGGAGATTTGGCTCAACCATTCTACAATCGAGTGGAGCATGGAAGTCCCATCCCAGGTTTGGATTTTGCATCATTAATGAAAGATTATTTCTCCTGGTATTTATATGAGTATTATGATGGATTATATGTGGTGTATATGGTTGTGATTTTATTGATATTTTTGTCCCTATTATGATGGTTATGTATATGTTTTATGACAACATCTATGTATGATTCGCATCATGTTTTTACTTGTAAATGTACGAACAATGTATCTATGACCTAATAGGTGATAATGTAGCAAACGACATGAGGTAACAATGGTTCATAGAAATTCTCAGATAAGTATGAGATCCATACACTTAATTATGTCGTTTACACTTGTAGGGTACATGTGAATGTTAAGTTTGACAAAATTATTGTCATGGATAGTAGGGATCTGATTAAGGTCTTGTTTAACTTTTCCTTTTGCATCATTGTTTCCATGTTCTTTTACTGCTCCTAAGTTATCATTCCATTCTAGGCAGTGACCTGGGCTTTGGGATTGAAAAAGTGGCTCAAATCCTAGGGATGCTGGCATAGCACTGGTAAATTGGGTCTCTAGACGCTGGCATGCAAACCTGTGAGAGAAACTTTGGGGTTAGGGATGCTATCATGCCTATATAATGAGAGAGACTAAGGCTTAATATTTTTATAACATTAGTGGGACCCAAGGACAGGATGTCTTAGTGGTTGACATGTCTCCTGATGGTTATGCTGTTGATGTGGATAGGTTGGTTGATGTGTTCTGTCGGTCCCACTTCCTTAAGGTCACATAGGAGGTCGAATCTAATCATAGTTACTTGGGTAGATGTGTGAGGAGGGTGTTACATTATCTTTCATTATTCAAGTTGTCATTTGAAATAATACCATCCATCGCTCCATTGTGGATGAAGAACCTGCAACCTGTATCATGTAACTTTTTTGTTGGAAGGCTATTAGTTCTCCCCAATGAAATCAGTAACCAACTACTCTAAAGGCTTTTGATGCAAGAGGCTTCAAGTATTGTGGAATTTTGAATTCATTAGAAGTAGAATTAGGCAGCAAGGCAGTGTCGTTAGAAGTCAAATTTATTGGGATGGTTAGATTATAACCTTCTACTAGTTCGTACATGGGTTTATAATATGGCTACTATTGTTTCGACATATTTTAGAATGATCACTTTCCCTCATAAGGGGGGTTAGTATCCATTGATCAATTCACTTTCTTTTTCACCAATTGGCATGTTACTGGAAGCATCCCTCTAGAGGGAGAAACCCCACATCCATATCAGTATGTCGGGGTGGGATTATTTAAGGATTCTTCCCTCATGAGAACCTTATCTCTTCCTCCTCCTCCTCCTCCCAGCAACTCTAATCCAATTTCCTATGTCAATATGATATCTTCTTGTACTACCCCATCTGATCCTTGGATAGTGACAGATGAATCTACTATTGACACTTTCAGTGACCATGTGATGTTCAAACATTTTGAGCTTGACTATGAAATCATATATTCAGCATGTGTGGTGCATTCTACGCTCTCCTCTTTGATCAATCTGTTTGATCGATCTGCAGATTACAACACATCCTTTAATCCCTTATCTTGTACATTTTCTACTGATGAGAGCATCATGGAAATCATGATGTCAGATGATGCGTTATGGGACGATCATCACCATCGTTCCTCCTTTCCAGATTCCTCCAAGGATAATCTTAGCGAACTCTATTAAACCATTGAAGTTGAGTTGTTTGCGAATTTTGTATCCATCCATGATATCGATTATGAGAAGAATTTTTCAAATATTTAAGAAACTATTCCTCTCAATATTTCTATCAAACCTTAAATTTTCAACAATGTACATATTGGTTCCTCTTGCTCTCTCAATGAGATTAAGACTTATAAAGCCCTTTTCTACGAATTTAGAGACATTTTCGCTTTGTCTTAGGAATATATTCTAGGTATTGACTCAAACATCATTGTACATGAAATTGAAACATATCTTGATGCTAAGCTAGTTCGGCAATGCCTCCTTCCAGTCCATCCCAAGAAGGTTGTCATTATTGAAGTTGAAGTTGAAAAAATTCTACGTATTGCTTTCATCTACCCAGTACCTCTAATTTATTGGGTATCCAACACTGTTCCTATCATGAAGAAACAAGGAACAATTCATGTGTGCTTCGATTACTGGTACATTAACGTGCTTGTCCTAAGGACAATTATCCTACCCTATTCATCGACCATATTGTTGACAATTGTGTTGGCTGTGAAATATTTTTTTTTATGGGTGGCTTTTCCAGCTACAATCATATTAACATTTTCCCATCAAACCAACATAAAACTGCATTTATTTGTCCATGGGGTACATTTTCATATTTAAATCTCTCTTTCGGATTGAAAAATGTTGGGGCTATGTTTCAAAGGGAAATGAATTATGCCTTCCATGATATTAAACACATTCTACAACCATATATGGACGACCTACCTACCCACTCAAAAGATCCTGTTGATCATCCAATGCATCTGAGGGCTATATTTTATGTTGTTGGCACTATAAAATTATGCTCAATATGCATAAGTGTGTATTTTGTGTTAGTTATGGTCGACTTCTTTGTTTCATTGTATTGAAACATGGAATTCGTGTTGACCCATTGAAAGTCCAAGTGATCCTAGATCTACCTACTCCTTCCTCTCTTATCCAACTTCAATGACTCCAAGGGAAGGCTAAGTTTCTATGAAGATTCGTTCCCAACTATGCTAAATTGACCAAAGGATTTACTCGCTTGTCAAAGAAATGGTTTCCCTTCCATTGAGATGACACTACCCAAAAGGTGTTTGATTCCTTGAAATATGTTCTAATTCGGGAATCCTTGTTGTATCCCCTAGATTACCAAGGCAAATAATTCTTGTATCTCGCCACTACGGTTACTACCATCGCTATGGTATTGGTCCAAGAGTACAATTTAGGGATCGTGCACCCTATTTATTATTTGATTCAAAAATTAAATGAAACTAATATCAAGTATACTCACATCGAAAAGTTAGCTTTGGCGGTTGTCTAGGTGTCCAAAGGTTTTGTCAATATACTTTGCTTCACAAAACAATGGTTGTTTTAGACTGCAACCCCGTGACATAAATCTTGTCATGCCAATTGCTTGGAGGAAAGTACTCCAAATGGATTTTCATCCTCTAGGAGTTCGATTTTGAGTTTATCACATCCAAGTCGAAGAAATCCTTAGTCATTGTTGAGCTGATCTGTGAACTTCCCACTACCAACACTAAAACAATGTCTAATAATTCTATTCCAGAATTTTTTGTTGCTGATCACATCATTTGACTCGTGGTATGGAGACATTATCGTATATCTCTAAATGCAAAAAAAAAAAAAAAAAAAAAATTGATACCTCTCGCTCTGACCAGCGATGTATCTAATATCAAGCCAAAAATTGTATTATAATCAGCAACACCCTTTATCTTCATTGTATCGATACAATTTTTCAAAGGTGCCTCACCCATGAGGAGGTCGAGAAAGTCTAGAATGAATGCCATGTTGGGGCATGTGGTGGTCATATGTATAGTTATGCACCGCACAAAATATTTTGTGTGCTGGATACTTGTGGCCTACCATGTTTCATGACTACATCCTCACAGTCCAAAGGTGTCATGCTTGCTAGATATACAATCACAAAACTCGTGCTCCACCCACTCCTTTTCATCTTGTTCTCGTTGTTGGACCTTTCGTGAAATGGGGCATTGACTTTATGACTATGAAGCAGATCATGGATCGAGATAGAAAGAAGATGTTATATGATGACTCAGACGATTTTGATGTTATCAATTACCCTTTGGAGGGTGAAGATGAGAAACAAATTGGATATTTCATGAATATGAATCATATATCATATCCACCATAAAGAATGCAAGATGAAGCAGCAAGCGAGATATATTGATATTGTCATGTCATCATGAAGTTCATGTCACCAATGTCAAGTTGTAATTTGTAGTGTCATCATAATGGTCAAAGTGTGACCATGTGTCATGTCAAATTATCATGTGGGATTTAATGATGTATTATCAGGAAAAGGACAAAATGTAATGTGTGGAATTCCAAGCATCATATGTGGAATATGAAAAGTCGCTTAGTCATATATGGAAAAAATGCCTTTAGGAGAAGTCCAAAATTCATTGGAAGTTCAAGAGTTGTTTAAAAGTCCAAAGGGCACATTAGAAGTATAAATGAGTCATGAGGGTAATTCAAGAGTCATGGGGATGTGAAAGTTCATTCTCCTTTGATCCAAATGGGATAGGTGGGTGGTCACCAACATCCACCTGTACGACCAATTCGCGACCCCGGGAAGTTGATGTACCAACTTACCCAAAAACGGGGCCCACAATTTGGCGTTTCATCTTCTAGGGTTAGGTTTTGGAATGTGAAGGGTTTTCCATTGTTTATCAACAATAAATAGGCCTTCGATCCTCATTATAACACAGTTCAGAACAGTTCAGAGGCATGTAGCCACACATCTCTTCTCAGAGATAAGCTACCATCTCCCTAGCTGGTTTATTTCTATTTCCGGTTGTAAGCATATTTCAGTATTTTCCATGAATGAAACGAAGTATTATTTCCGCTGCATCTTTGTGTATATGGTCATATTTGTGAGTGTCAGACCAAGCAGTCACTGGTGGCTGAGTTGAAGGCTTACGAATCAGATGCATGTTCCGACCCTGAGCCAGAACCCGACAAGGGGAATGGCAAAGGGAAGCAGATCATTGATGCGGAGCCCAGCGCCACTGTTGCCACCACCAAGATCCAGAGGAATGAGCCTGAAGACCCATAGGAGGGGGAGCACCTTTTCCACTCACAAATGTGGGTGAAGGGTTCACCGCTACAATTCATTGTTGATAGTGGGAGCCAAAAGAACCTTGTTTCAGCAGAGGTCGTGAAGCGGTTGGGCCTACCGACTACACCACACTCGCAGCCATACAGTATCGGGTGGCTTCACAAAGGACAAAATCCGAAATTTCGACAGCAGTGTCGCCTTCCCTACAGCATCAAGCCCTTCACATACGAGGTATTGTGTGATGTTACACCCCTGGATGTTTGCGATGTACTATTAGGTCAACCATACTTGTGGAGGCGACATGCTGTGTATGAGTCAAGGCCTCGCGCTGTCATTATTTCTTTGGATAATTCATTATACAAGATACCAGAGGTAGCCCCACCTACCACCACCTCTTTGATCACTACCAAGAAAGGAAGCAAGCTCATATCACAGACTAGGAAATTTATTTCCTATCTGGTTCACTCCCAAAGTAAGGGGAAGATCGTTGCTACATCCATGACCCCCGAAAAGGGTTCCTCCACGCAGGAGCAGCAGTAAAGGGATACAGTCATGAAAGAACACAGGAACAACTTCTCCTCACCCACAGGGGTACCCCACAAGTTTCAAGTGGGCGACAAAGTTTGGTTGCATCTACAGAGAGAACACCTTACCAGAACCCATCAAAAACTCAGACCACTCCGACATGGTCCTTACACTAGTACCAAGGCTACGGGCAACAATGCTTTGAAGCGGAGCATTCCTCCATTCCTTCACTTGCACCGAGTGTTCAATATGGACCATCGTTGACCATGCTTCACACCATTTCTAAACACATTAGAGATTGCAGAACAGCTCAGCAGAGACCCGGCTTAGCAGAAGCTTCCTCATCTCAAGGAGGAACTCAACGCAATGGGGACCATTGCTTCCTAAGGGGGGAGGAATGATCCAGGTGGATGTTGGTGGCCACCCACCTATCCCATTTGGACCCCCGCAACAGTCTCTTTCAGTTTTTCAGTTTCCTTAATTTTAGCACAGTTTACTATTTTTTGGAGTTTTTCAGGTCCTAAACTTCCGGAGCCGTTTTGAGGCCCTACACGATGTTTTTTGGGAAATCTACTGCCAATGATTTTCTGTCTAAAAATCGTCCTTTTCGTCATATTCCTCGGAGATATTTTTCCAACGGGCTATCATGCACGTCAAACAGAGATAATACGGCCAATTCGCGACCCCCGGAAGATGATGTACCAACTTACCCAAAAACGGGGCCCACAATTTGGCATTTCATCTTCTAGGGTCAGGTTTTGGAATTTGAAGGGTTTTTCCATTGTTTCTCAACAATAAATAGGCATTTGAGCCTCATTGTAACACAGTTCAGAGGCATGTAGCCACACATCTCTTCTCAGAGATAAGCTACCATCGCCCTAGTTGGTTTATTTCTATTTCTGGTTGTAAGCATATTTCAGTATTTTCCATGAATGAAATGAAGTATTATTTCTGCTGCATCTTTGTGTATATGGTTATCTCTGTATTTTATTGCGTTCCTGTTTAAATTCGGATCACCCTTATTATAAATTCAACCTCATAACTCAAGAAAAAGGATTTTTTAGGCTTAAGCTTTGGAAAGTTAGTCTTGGCTTCTCTACTTGGCATAGGAGAGAAAACTATTCTTTGGAGAAGCAAGAAGTGACTTAATGCTCCACTATTGGAACTAGTGTCTCATTATTGTAACTATCATACTCAGATATTTCACCTTATAATTGAAGCTCGGTGAGCCAACACATTTTCATGCATGTATTGTGAATGTCTTAGGACTATTCTTTGGATGTTTGTTATATATGTTTCGTTCACAAGTACTAAGGAAATTGAACTGTTTCGGTGGCCTCATTACTTATCTTATTGAAGGTGTGTTGTATGTGGTTTAATGATCATTATGTCTAAGTGAAATATTTCACTAGATAACTAACAAATATTTATTTAGTCGTGTGTATCTCTTAGGTTAGTACTATTACTTCCTTCCAGAGGCTCACTTTTGTCTCCACCCTTCGTGAAAGTCCCCTTTTACACATTACAATCAATGTTCACAATGTAAAATTACTTTCTTGTTCAAGGGTTATGTATATAATAACTTATGTTACTCATTTAAACCAAGGTGAACCTTACAGTTATGGTGGTCGAGCCGATACTCCGGATGGGGCTCCTACTCCAAATAGTGTGAGGTCTAATTGGGACTTCACATCGAGGAGACTCCATGTATGTTGGCGGTATCCAACACTGTCAACAATAGTGTTTACCCTAAGAAAACCCCAACTTTGATGGGAAACCCTACTAATGGAATTCCAATAGATCTCTTGGCCAAAACCTAGACCATCCAAGTGAGCCTTCATCCTCACCTTCCTTGTCCCATTACAATAGAGTCTTCACCTATCCTTTTAAAGGCTTCATTACATGAAATCACTCTCACAAAACCATGGGAACCAAAAAACCATGGTCCCAAAACCATTCTTGATGAATCGATCAACTTCGACCTTTGTTTGAGTCAATTTTGCCTAACCACCCCCACTTAAACCTTGACTTGGGGTTTCCCTTGAATAAATCCAGCCAAAACTAGCCAAGTGAGTCAACACCACTCACCCTAGCCCTTACCCCCCTCAATTTTTATACCCAAGGTATCTATTAACCCAACATGTCCCCTATCACCTAGGTCTAACACCATAACTTATCATAAATTTCCCAGGGTTACGCATGCCTTACCAAGTTTTACAGTACTATGTCTATTTACATGCAATTTTAAAATTTTGGCGCCTTTATATTTCATTTTTTTGTTATTGCTCTGGCATTTATGTTGCTATCCTCTCTCCTTGACATGCTTTGAGCGTCATACTCTCCTCTCTAAAGCTAACTTCCATGGCTACATCTTATCGTAGAACCAACAATCCATACAACCAATATGTTTTCTGGTAATTGGATGCCCCTATTAGGCCTCTTGTGCATGTGGCTAATGTCTCTTTAAAGTTATAATTTCACTAATTCTTGTTGTTCAAGTCTCATCCCTCTCAAATCTCACATTTTACTTATGTCAGCTTGAATTCCTTGTTACCTAGTCAAACCTTTCACATCTGCACTGTCTAGCTCCAACTACACCTACATAGCTCTTGAGTTGGAGGCTCTCCAAAACCTCCTCAATGAAATGGACAATGAATTCTTTTGCAACAAGTTGCAAGACATTTCCAACCAACTCTTATCCACGAGTCATGTCATGGACACCACATACCTTTTATGTTCATCCCTCTTCACCTTCGCCATGTAGGTGGGGTTTTCCTCACGTGCTCACCCTACGATTTCATGTACTCATCTATATCATTCCTTTAATGTTGCATTTTGACAAGAAGATTTTGGTTCAAAAAGTATGCATTATTGTTGTAGGTGGTTAATTCTCTTTCATTGTTAGAATTTAACATATAATAATCTTCCATGTTTAGATGTAGGCCTATGGATACCACATTGTCATTGGACTACAAAATTTTTAACAAAGGGTCCATGTTGGCACCTTCATAAGAAACAAGATTCCCAATTTGATCAAGATATGTTTCATTGATCTTGTCATTATTTTGTGCTCTAATAATGCTACCTCATGCCTAGGAAGATAACAAAGTATGTACGCTTCCAACACTACCATATATTCAGTTTTGACTTGGCCAACATCAAGGTCAACTATTCCACCTTCATAATCACAGAGATCAAATTCAAACCCATATCTAGATCCCTTATTTTCTTCACTACTTCGTGCTTTGAACCCTTTCCATCAACCTCTTCTTTCTCGACTCTATAATTCCATCACACAACTTGGATCTTATCAATTCTTTATGCCTTCACCTGACTACATGATATCTCTTCCTCCTTGCACCTTCACCTAACATCCAAACTTATTGTTAGGTTGAACCAATCTCCCTCAACTTATCGACCTTGTAGCTTTATGCAACTTGAATCTGTGAGAGAAAACCGCTGCTCAGCTCCACCACCACATTTCCAAATTTCTTCAATGTTCCCACCACGTATATGATCCAATATAGAAATATATTCCCTTCCTATCTTTCCATCAAGCTTTGAACTACTCTACATTTCTTGATTTACCTTCTGATTATGGCCCTAAATCCTTTTATCCTAAGGTCATTCCTAGCAACCATAGTCAACTACATCCACCACATTCTCAATATTTCACATCCACCAAACCAAGTAAACCCTTGGAAATAGAGGCATCCCCCTGAAGCCAACACTTGACTATGATATGTCCACATTAGGCTCTAATTCTATATGTTAAAATTAACTAGAGATAAATTAAATTTATAGAGAGAAAAACCATTAAAAACAACCAGAAATAATCATTAACATTATACGTACACAATGTTTACGCTAGGAAAACTCAAACTCTAGGAAAAGCCCAGCTAATGGAATTCCATTAGATCTCTTGGACAAAACCCAATCAAGTGAGTCTTCACTACTCACATACCCTATCCCATTACAATATAATATTCACCTATCCTTTCAAAGACTTCATTACATGAATCCACTAGCACCAAACCATGGGCAACCAAAAAAACTATGGGCCCAAAACCACTACTATTGACATATCCAAATTTGACTCTTTCTCTATGTGAAGTTTACCTAACAAATAGAAGGTACTAATAATAAAAATCTCAATAATATTCACAACATACAAATATGGAAATACTAGGGACTAGAATCCCTATTAAGGAGATTTCTCAGCCCTGTATGATTTGAAAGGAGGATTTGATCATTTGGGTAGGGAGAAAGGTTGTTGGTTAGGAACGTATGCCATTGTTCTTATGGTACTACTATGAAATGGTAGAAAAGGATTACCCATATGCCATGTTATAATTTTAGGTGGATCCCATGATGGTTTTGAGTTTATATGAAGAGTGGCCTTTGAGAGGTAAGTGTCAAAAATGTTAACTTTTTTGTGCATAGTAATTTTAATTATATTTCATATACATCAATACTAATAAGCTTGTTATTTTTGTGTTTTAATGCAAATTTGGGGGGCATATACAATTGTTTAAGGATTGATAACGAAGGGAAAATAAGCCTAAACGTAAGGAGCTAGAGAGGAAATGTCTAAGGATCTATGCTTGGAGGGAGAGACTAGAGCAAGTCACTATGGCCTTGGAGGTACTATCATGGAGCATTCCTCTAGTATGTGTGTTGGGAGAGGATGAGGAGGTAGCTCAATGGTGATGATGATGCCTCAAGAGTTGTGTATTGTGATTTTCAAATGGATGGTCCATACCTATGTGGTTCACACTGTTGAAGTTTTTGTAGCTTCAAAAGGTCTTCTACATTAGCTTGGTATCTCAGCATGTAGAAGATATTTAATTACCTCTTTAGGTGCTTACATGGTGAAGTAAGTATTATTATGATTTCTTTCCTAAGTTTAAATTAGGAAAAGTACAATAATTAAAATAATTATTTATTGTGGACTATAGGATATAATCTCAAGTGAGTCTTAAGTAATTAAAATAATTACTTAAGTGACTTGGATATAATCTCAAGTGAGGCTTGGGATTTAATGCAAGCTCTTGATCACTTAGTAGATTTGGGTTATTGATTTTGGCTTTATGAAATTATAAAATAAACCTAAGTGAGAGATGAAGACACATAGTTGTGAAAATTTTGATTTTATCTACAACGAGAGGCTTGACTAGACTGAAGAGAAGTGAGGAGAAGTGCAACAGGGGATATCGAGACAAATTCAAGGAGGCTAAGTACAAGAAAGAGGGAGGATGAGTTGTTGAGGAAGAGGATCAAATTGTTGAGGAGGATCAATTATCCAAGGATGCCAATTTATCTAGTGTGCACGGGTTATACAAGACAGGAAGAAAGGGAGGTTGATTTGCTAGTGAGATAGGTTAATTCTCTAGGGTCTATTTTCATCAGGAGGTGTATCGAATTTCCAAGTGCCCAACAACTATACTTTTCTATGTATTCTTTATGGATCTAACCCATAATTTTCTTAAGAAATTGAATTAAGTAAGATGTTATTGGGTGTAAATTCGTTGTTGTGGTGTGAATGATATCTTCATTTTATTTCTGCTCCATTTTTAAGTTAATATACCCATGTACTTAGTTTTTGGAAAATTTAGAAAATATTTGAGATAAATATATCATGGGTTTTTAATAAATTGTTGAAGTGAAATAAATTAGATCTGTTATGAGAAAATATTAACAAGGTATCAGAGTGTTAGAAAATTTGTAGGAGAGATCAGACATCACAAGGGTTTTATGGCAACAAATTATTTTAGGCAGCAGAATCTTTTATTTTGTAGCGAGGGTTTTATGGTTGAATTCATCTAAAAATATGGCATCATCAAATCTAAGATATGAAGATGGGTTGGATGGAGCTTTAAACTTTAGTTCATGGAAGGATCAAATCATCCTTGTCTTAAGGAAAATGGTTTGTGAGAAATTGCAAGCCAAGAAATTCAGGTTTCTCGAGATGCTACCCAAGTTGTTGAACATAATTTGGAAGATATAAGATCTAGAATAACCATTTTATATTGTTTGAAAGATCACATAATGAAGAAAAATTCAGCCTTCCAAATGTTATCGGCCTTGACTAAAATGTACCAAAGTGACAACCATAATAGAATTATGGTGCTAAGGGATAAGTTGAATAACATCAAGATGAACATATCTGAGACTGTGTCCTCATACTTCATAAGGAATAAATAGGTTTGTGATGAACTTTCCGTTGTTAGGGAATAGATGGTTGATGTGAATCTTGTCAAAGTAGCACTGAGAGGGTGTACCAATTAGTGGGCTACATTTGTGATAGGTATCCTAGCCAAAGATAAACTTCCTAATTGGGTCAGATTATGGGACGATTTCACCCAAAAGGAGTTTAAGAGGATTACATAATTGGTGGATAGCACAAATCCAGAGATGAGGAGAACATTTCTCTTATTAGGTAACTAAAGAATGGAAAGGGTAAATCCAAGAAAAACTAAAGTAGAGGATAATATTCACAAGGGAACAAATACATGAGCAAGTCAAGTTCTTTGTTTGTCACAAGTTCAATGATTGTGCTAAACCATGTTCAAAAAAGAATAAAGGCAAGGGGAAGACAACAACAACCACATCTACATAGATGCGTGAGTTTGCTGAAAATTGTGAGAAGGAATTGTCTCTAGCATCATGTCTTTCTGGAAACATTGAAAGAGGGGTGTGTTTTATTGATAGTGGAGCATCTTGTCACATGACAGGATCTCATGATATATTCACCTGTATAGCCAAGGAGAAAATATATCTACATGTGGAGCTTGGTGACAACAACAAGTATGCATTAGAGGGCATTAGAAATATATAGTTCCAGCGAGACTAAGTGAGTCATTAGAGGTGAAGGAGGTAATGTATGTACTTGGGCTGGAGGAAAATTTTCTCTCAGTTTCGTCCATGGAGGATATAAGACTTGAGGTCAATTTCATGAGAGATTGTCAAGCTGAAATGAGTGGATCCTAGTCTGAGGAAAGTCCTAGACAGCATGGAGAATAATTTGTATTTTCTAAGAGGATAGCCAATGAAATCCCTTGTACATAGCAGTGACATCCGGATTGATATTTGGCACAGGAGAATGGGAAATCTACACTACAAAGCTCTATCAGTATTACAGAAGATGATCATTGGTTTTTCAAAGTTCAATAAAGAGCATGATAGTATGTGTAAGGGGTGTGAACTTGGAAATAATGCCAAGGAATCATTTCTTAGTAGTGAGACCAAGTCCAAAGTTGTGTTGGACTTGTTGCATTCTAACATCTTTGGTCCTATGTCAGTGGAGTGCATCTTGAGGAGTATTATTTTGTGACATTCATAGATGACTATTCTAGGAGGACATGGATTTAATTCTTGAAGACCAGGGATGACATATTTGATTGGTTTCAAGAGTTCAAATTTCTTGTGAAAAATCATACTAGGAAGAAGATAAAGGTCCTAAGATCAAATAATGGGGAAAATATACCTCCAACAAGTTTAAGTATTTTTGTAAGGAATCAGGAATCAAGAAATAATTTGCATTGCCCTACAATCGGAAATAGAATGAAGTGGCAATGAGGAAGAATAGGAGTATAGCCAGAACATCCACGACCAGGATATACCTATGTTCTTATGGGTGGAGGCATGTAATACGATTGTATAGTTGCAAAAAAAGAGTCCTCACAAGGTAGTGGATGACATGACTCTTAAGGAGGCCTTTACAGGAGTGAGATTGGAGGTAAGCCATCCTCACATCTTCAATAATCCAGTATATTTCTACATTCCTTTAGATAAGAGGACTAAATTGGAGACCTCATTACAGAGAGGAATTTTTTGTGGACATAGAGAGACTTCAAAGGCCTATAGGTTCTACATTCCATGACAGATTAAGATAATGGTGAAGAAAAATGTCATATTTCATTAGGGTAGGACCTTTAGGAGGTTACATGGGAAAAATCCAAAGGTGGTAGAGGATCAAGAGCAAGAGGATCTGAAGGCTAAGGAGGGACCAACAACACCATTAGTAGGGACACAATCTTCAAATCAGGAGGAGGAGTGAGATGTTCCTTTGAAATCTATCAGGAGAAGGCTAAGATGGGCCAAGTAGAACTTGAGGGATTCGGAGGAGCGTGTGGAGGCTCCCAGCACAACCTTTAGGGACATTAGACCACCAACCATATTTTCCAATTATTTGGCCTTGATGTGTAGCATCAGTGAGTCTGATCCTTCTACTTTTGAAGAGGAAACAAATCAGTGAGTATGGAGGGATACCATAGTGGAAAATTATAGTTCCATCATAAGGAATGAAATTTGGGGCATAGTATCAAGGCTCAAGGGGAATATAGTGGTAACTTCTCAAAGGATCTATAAGATCAACATGTAGTTGATGGTAGTGTCGATATGTATAAGGCAAGTTTCATGGTGAGAGGCTTCTCCCTAAAGGAGGGAGTGGACTACGAGGATAGCTTGGCACTTGTCACCAAAAATGCATCTATCAAGATGGTCATATCTATTACCTCAGAGTTGGGGTGGAGGATACATTAGATGGATGTAAATATTTCCTTCGAGGTGATTAAGGAAGAGACTTATATTGAGCAACCTCATGGAGTTGAGATGCATGGGAAGGAGTCCCATGTATACATATTGAAGAAGGAATTATACGTACTTAAGCATGCACCTCACTCATTGTAGTCCAAAATTGATGGGTACCTACTTGGTTCCAGCTTCACCAAGAGTGAGGTGGACTCCAAAGTGTAATGTGTACTTGTTTATGGTGAGCCACTTATCTTGGTATTGTATGTTGATGATCTCTTTTTGACTGGATTGAAGAATCTCACAGTGATGTGCAAGGAGGACCTTGCTTCCGAGTTTGAAAAGAAGGACATTGGATTAATGCACTATTTTTAGGATTGGAGGTGTGGCAACAACCAAGAGAGATTTTCCTTGGGAAGGCCACGTATGTAGTTTAAATCCTAAAGAGATTTAGGATGGAGGATTTCAAGACGATGTCTACACCCATGATTACCAACTTGAGGAAGCTTAATTCTTTTGAGGGTGAGTTGGTGGATCCCACTTTGTATAGATATCTTATTGGGTCCTTGATGTATTTAGGTAGCACTAGGATAGATAGTATTTTTGTTTTACACACATTCAGTTGGCTCAAGGTGGATCTAAGTAGGGTTCATTGGGTGGCAGCAAAACATGTGGTGACATATCTCCATAAAACAATGGACTATGGATAGAGATATGTGAAAAGTGGTGGAGTGTAGTTGTAGGGATACATAGATTCATATCGGCCATGGTGTGCAGTGCACAACAAGAGTGCTTTAGGTTTTTGTTTTACCTTGGGATTAGTTATAATATCATGGTGTAGCAAGAAGCAGAACTTAATGGCACTTAGCTCAACAGAAGATAAGTAAATGGTAGCTAGTCTTCCATATTGTGAGGCCGAATGGCTTTGCAAGATGCTCACAGAATTATTTGTTCTTGAGATGGGGCTTGTTACTGCTCAAACTAGCAAGGGGTTCTAGAGGGGCACTTGTTAGGTCAAGAGAAACAATGAAGCTAAAGCCCATTATCACCGTAGTTAAAGCTTCCTAATCTTTACGATTTTTCACCAATGGGAGGAAACTTGGTATACAGATAATCACTTATGAAGGATAGATCAGCTAAGATGGATATGAAGTGATCTCAGGAACCCTTTCCTAGGGCAAGCTCAAGAATGGGACTTGCTTGCTTCTTAAGCAAGGTTCAAGGATTTCTAGGAAAAGGGGATGAGGATTTAAGGGTTAGGTTTAAGGAGTGTGAATTTTAAAGGAGCTTCAAAAACCCTAAATTCCTTGTTGAACTTGGTTTCCCAAATGGTTTTTGAAGAGTTGACTTTGAAAATGTATGGAACCAAAAGAGACCAAGTGGACCCAGGTTAGGTCAAGAGGAAGGAGTTTAGCAAATAGTGATATGATTGACCTAATTAGGGAGGGGAAAGGGGTCAAGGAATGAATTTTCAATCAAAGGAAATGCAAGAATCCCATAGAGGTTTCTAGCCTAAGTGAAACCAAGGGAAATAATTAGTCTTCAAGCTAGGGCTTGCAATATATCAATATCCCACCCTCGGTATCTCATGAAATTTGGAGGGCTTCTTTAGGACACATCATCGTAGTTGTGTACCAAATATCAAAGTATTTGGATGTCTATATCGTGAGATAATTGATGCACTAGGTGACTTGGAGGACTAGACCTAGAGAAGAGGAAAGGGGAGAAGGAAAATAGGTTTAAGGTGATCACCTTTGGGTGGACCAATGCCTAATCCTTTGGGGAGATTGGAGTCAGGTATAATTATGACTATGGATCTTTGAATTTTCTAGGTCAAGCAGGGCTCAAAGACAACTTCACTTGGCATTAGGGCAGCAACAAAAGTAGCTTCAAAGACTTTATACTTCATTTTACAAGGTAAACAGATTTCAAGATGAATTTTAGTAATTAAACATCCCTAGGAATATTCATTTATTATACATGTCCCATACATGAAGCATTCACTAAAAAAAAAAAAAAAAAAAAAAAAAACCTAGTATAGAAAAATCCCAGCAACAATGTATGTGACAAAATTAGAAAGAAATAATATCATTAAAATGTACTTACATGTTTAATAATATATCCAACCATCAATAAACGTTCCAATCAAGAAGCTCCAATATAAGAAAAGACAATCCATATATCAAAATTCAGCCATGCTCCAAAATTTCGTCCACCAAGAAGGAATGGCAAAAATCTCAAGAGATATACAAGTCCAAACCAAATGATGATGAGAAATGATCTCTCATAATTTGTATTTATACACTTATAATGAGTTTGATTTAGATACTTGATCCTACATTAGCCCCTAAAAGAAAAATAATGTGCAAATAACTAACTTTTGGTGACAAACCCACCAAACTAGCTCATAAACAAAATAACAAGCCTCTTGAGAGGTTGAATGATCAATAATACATGTCGTTGGGCTCTCTAAGAAGATTGATGACATAATGATGAATAGGACTTCCAAAAGTTGGACAAGGGGTTGGCCCCTTGTTCTCCAGATAATAAACTGGTGGTGCTCCCAATGGGTGTGAGGGCACACAAGTGACCTCATGGACCACCAAGTAAGTCAAAGATTCTTGTAGAACATTTGTAAGGGATCATATGATGGTGTAAGTGTTGCCACATTAGCATACAAGTCCTGGGTCATCAGCAAAGTGCATGGTACAACTGTGGATTGGCTGGACAAAGGTGAACCAGATGCATATTCCTCATCCAAAAGGTGAATCTCGAGCAATCTCTGAACATATCTAGGAATCCATGGAGTGTTTTCTACTACTATGGAGGCCCATCTACAATCTTGCAAAAGATCCAATGTGTCCCCTAGCCTTCCAATACAACAAGTCATCAAGGAAATCGAGTAAAATAGCTTACAAACCATGGACAACAAGTGGGGGCTTCATAATGGCCATTCCCTTCCATAGTGGGATTTGGCATGTTCTAATGTCTCGAAGCTCCAAATGGGGTTAACCAAGTATACTATTAGTTGGTTTCTACTTCTAAAGGGGATATTATGTCCAAGGTACATCCTTTAAAGGGTGGTGGCATGTGATAAAGGGATGAATGGAGTAGGGAATGAAATGGGCAGCCCTAGGCCACATGCTCGGGTACAAGGGTAGATAATAAAAGGAAAACCCAAACTTGGGTATATAATGTATAAAAGGGAGAAATCATGGCACATGAGGTGCCCAGGCCTTGATTTTTCCACCCTTCTTTATATGCCTTTTTTCTTTTATGATTTTTATTTAATTCATTGCTTGGGGCTCGAGGGGTAAGAGCATGAAGTGTGAGATATAGCAGTGGATACCCCCTTTAAGGTAGGGTGGTTCATTACCAGCCAGGGGTTGATACAATCATGGGTTCCTAAATGATAAAGGAGGCTCATCTAGGCATTGTAGGAACCATAGTAATGGCCACGATGATGGGGTAGAGCTCATGTATTGGCTTTTGCCCACATGATAAATGTGTTTGTCCCAGCCATATTTTGCATTTTGTGGTACATTTTCTTATTTAATGTGGCCAATTATGCTTTTACTTTTATTTTCTGCTACATCAACCTTTGTGGAATCATTGTAGGCCTGATCTTAGGTGTGGGCAAGGGGAGGTGGAAGGCTAACTCTATGTGGACCTAGTGGAGGAATGTGGACCCAGGTGGGATAAATGATGAATGGGGTTATAATGAGTGGAATGGGGTAATATATATGGATGAGGGAGCATGACCGTGCAACCAAAACTAGGTTTTTCCATGTAGTATTTTTGTCTAGATAAATCCTCTCTGCAGACAAAGACAATCCCTCTAGCGTAATGACTAGGACTAGAAACCTATGTGACAATATATAAGACACTTTCCTAAATTACAATCGAAATGGGAGAAGAGGAATATGACTTACCTCATTCTGATGCTATAACGCACCCCTTTGTCGAAGATCTCGAATCGCTCGCTCCTCAAGCTCAACTCTACTGCTCATAGCATTTGAATACCTGCACAAGAGATCAAAGACACAACAAAGCATACAAGTACAACAAGCATAATCGAAATTAATCCACTTAACAAATCAAGGAGAATTAGAATAAATGATGCATTAACACAAACATTTATGGAAATTAAACCAATAGTTGTATATATTAATGAAATAAAGGAGGAAGCATACGACCAAGCCTTGATGTCAATAATCTCTCCTTGAGTGAATGTCCAAGTCCAAGATCAAGCTCTCCAAGCACTCCTTCTCCAATCCAAATGAGTAGCATGTAGGCACTATCTTAGCATAAGGGTGCAAATAATCAGAGACCAACCATTTGGGAATGGGAGAGGATGAATATATAGGTAGAGAGAGTTAGTTAGGATCTCTCTAAATATAGGAGAAGGCCCTCATCTCAAGGAGGTAACTCATAGGGATAAGATCAAAGGGAAATATTGGGAGAATTCAACCACATCCACACCGAACAACCTCCAGCTCATCGTTTTGGAAGCCTCTAGATTACGAAGCTTCTTGTCCTCTTTGGGAAAACTTTCCTTTTAAGGATCAGTGTGAGTATCCAATTAAAAAGAGCATCAGCAGCGCGAGGCCAGTATAGTGCAACTCGCCATCAGCACTAGTTTTCAGTGCCAGGGTTGCATTGGTCCTGAAATTAGGGTTTTAGAGCTTACTTTTTTAGGCAAGGCTCATGGCATGTTTCCATCAGTGTTTCAAGGAGGATCTAAACTGCATATCGGGATGGGTAAACTGCATGATTTCCAAGTTTCAGGCACTTCAAGGTATGACACAGGGAAGTGCAGGAGGCGTGAAAAAATGTTATGTAACAGATGCCCCCAAAAGCATTAAGGAAATACAGGGAGTGATGGCTGAGATACTTTACGAGCTTTTGCAAGGACGAGAACAAAAATTGTCAAGAGAACTGCAAATCAAGGACATATATACATATACATATATGATATCAAAACATGAATCCACGGTATCTACACAGCCATGTGGATAAAAAGGACTATGTGAAAAGATCCACAGCATGGACGCGGCCATCCAAATGAAAAGGATCATCTATAAGCCTAAGATCCAAGGTATGGACGCAGCCACCCGATATAGAAGGATCATCGTCATCATAAATATAAATTCCCGCGGTATGGTCATAGCCATCTGTATAGAAGAAACATGTGTACAATCATGAATAATACATAACTCCACGTAGCCTGAGTCAAATCGGACAAAAATCGAGGTCTTGCACTCCATCCCTAACTCGATCAAAGTGCGAATTCTAACATGAGAATCAATGTATATAATTTGAACATGTTAGAAAACCACCTAATTACCATCCAATGATGTGGACCGTTAACAAGCACGAGAGGAACCACCAATAATGACAATGGCTCTCAAGGTATGGAAGTACAATCCATGAATGTGAAAATGAAGTTGACGTCGAACACTCGTGGAATCATATGATCGTAGGCCAATGATGAAAATTCGTCGTCAGATGCGTATAATTTTCCATTAAGGCATGCAATCTCTAAGGTAATGAAAGGGAGTCTCTAAGTCCCCTTCCTAGATAATGAGTTGAAGTCTATAGGACGTGACTCGTCGAAGGAGGGCCATGATGATTCCCCCATCATCGACATGAAACAAGGAATAAAGTGGAATAAATGAGTATGTTCCAAGACTATAGAAAAATTTCAAACAATGTATATGTAATAAAACTGTAGATAAGACTTCTCTTGAACATATCGGCGACATGACTCCGAAGTGTGGCAACATTTGACTCAACATAATACCAAGGGTCATGATGATGAAATTATTTAGATGAGAGGAAAAATGGATCACCCAAACTCGGAAAGACAAGTGACTGAGCAAGGATATCCCAAACCCGGCACGAGAAATAGATGATTATCATTTTCAAGAGTGACATGTTTCCTATACAAAAGATGTTTCACTTTCATTTTTCCCCATTGTTTCTAGCGAGTACCCCAATTATTTTTTTAATCACAAGCTTGAAGGGGATAACATATGCTTCTCGTATAAGTTCATTCTTTGGATGAATTCATCCTATCAAGTTTTATGATCCCTAGGAAGGATAAACTCAGTCTTGTCATGGTGACAAGTCTTTTGCCATTTAATTTATTACAAGTCCGACGGAAGAATAACTCGGTATCATTTTCATATTTAGACAGTTTGAAAAAGAGACGAAAAAGAAAACTCTATCATGTCCCTTTTTGTAATTTGTCTCTCGAACCTGAAAAAGTAGAAAATAATATTCGAGAGAACCTCTTGATCATGTTGACCAAGGTGTACCTTTTTCGTAAATAGTCAATCTCATCCCGAAAAAGGGGTAAACAAATACTAGGATGACATCAATTCATTTAATTTAACAAGTTCGAAAAGACAAGTACTCGGCAATTTTTTCATATTTCGAGAGTCATAAAATAATTTAAAGATTGTTGGGTTGTGTTATATTATTTCCATGACTAGCCCACGTAGTTAACCAGGGGTTAGAGGGGGGGTCACATAGGGTTTGAGGCATATCCGTAACCCCACTTTATGGGGCCCAGGGTAGCGCCCCAGAAAATTTTGGTTTTGGAAACTATGTTAGGTTGGGCGGACCCACCTATGGCTTTGTGCATGATTTTTGCACATGTTTTTTGGATGCGATGGTTTTTGGTCCATGGTATTGGACGCGATGGTTTTCAGTCCATGGTATTGGATGCTTCGACATGTATAAATATGTATTGTAACATTGAAAGGAACCTAATGAAAAATCAAGATGGTAGTCCTGGTTTTGGGATCCAGGGGAAATCTCTATGTATATGTATTTTATGTGTTATGCTCTCGCATTGTTTATTTTATGTGTTTTAAAATTCGTATGCAGGTAATTTTTGTACGGGGTTAAAACCTACATTTGGTGTCAAAGTTGTTTTGGCTTCAGGGAGATGCCTTTGTTACTGAGGGGTTTTACTCAGGCCTGTGGTAGACCCTGTTCAGTGGGAGATCTGCGAGATCGATTCTAGTGGTGAAGGAAGATGGCGAGCAGTGGAAAGATATAGATCAAGAAAATTAATGGTCAGAATTTTGAGTTGTGGAAACTCAAGATGGAGGATTTTTTGGTGGATAAACATCAGTGGATCGCGATAGATCCAGGTACTAAACCAACGGGAGTGTCCGATGAAGAATGGAAGAAGTTGGATCGGAAGGCAAAGAGCACAATACGATTGTGTGTCTCAGATTCAGTATTGTTGAATGTATTCGGGGAAGCTACGTGAAGGCTTTGTGGGACAAGTTAGGGACTTTGCACCAGTCTATGTCTCTGATGAGTAAATTATTCCTGCAGAAAAAGCTGTATAACCTGAGGATGAAAGATGGAGACTCGGTGACAGAACATCTGAACGCATTTAATACTATGGTAAGTCAGTTAGCATCTGTTGATATTAAAATTTCAGATGAAGATAAGTTCATCAGTTTGTTGTGTTCTCTACCAAATTCGTGGGATAGTCTGGTTATTGCAATAGGTAGCAATGCAATGCCTTGTAGTTTGATGAAATAGTCTCATCCTTACTGACAAAGGAGATGAGACAAAAAAATATGGAGAGCCAGAATGGTGATGCCTTGTCTGTACGAGTACAGTCCTAGAACATAAACAAAAATAATCCATCGAGTGGGAGATCTAAATCTCCTTGAAAACCTGTAAAGGTGGTGTGTTGGAAATGCGGAAAGGAAGGGCACTACAAAAGGGATTGTAAATCTAAAGCTCCTGCAAAGGAAAGGAATCTGATGATGCTCCTTCTGCAAAGGCGAAAACCACCTCAGATGAAGGTGGGGATGTGTACTTGGCTTATTCAAGTACAGATGTAGATCATGAGGCATGGTTGATTGATTCAGGTGCATCCTTTCACTTCACTCCCCATAGAGAGTGGCTCTGCAAGTATGAGAAATACGATGGTGGTGATGTCTTCTTAGGGGATGATAGGAAGGCTAGAATCATTGGTCATGGAAAAGTAAAGTTGAAGCTACAAGGTGGAAGGGTTAGAACACTTCTGAGTGTTCTGCATATTCCTACATTGGCCAGAAATCTGATTTCTATAAGCAAGTTGAATGATGCAGGTGTAAAAACAGTGTTCGAGAAGGATACCTGCAAGATGGTGAGGGAAGCACTAGTATTGATGTGGGGAGTTCGAATTGGAACTCTATACAAGCTGCAAGGTAGCACTGTTAGTGATGGGTGCAATAGTTCTGTAGTTCCTGAAAGTGGAGCAGAATCTCTGGAGAGAAGACCATGTTGTGGCATCAAAGGCTTGGACATATTGGACAAAAGGGCCTACGAATACTTCATGGTAAAGGTATGGTAGAAGGTATGAGTAATAGCTCTCTGGATTTTGATTTCTGTGAAAATTGTGTATATGGGAAGTTGAATCGAGTGAGTTTCCCCTTTGGTAGTAAGAGGGCGAAACAAATATTAGAACTTGTGCACAGTGATGTGTTTGGACCTGTGAAGGTTCCATCACTGGGTAAGTTGTGTACTATGTGTCATTTATAGATGACTTCTCAAGGAATACATGGATATATTTCCTTAAGAAGAAATTTGAAGCCTTTGACAGGTTTAAAGAATTTAAGGCTCTCATGGAAAATCAAACAGAGAAGAATATAAAGGTGTTGAGGACAGATAATGGTGGAGAGTTTTGCAGCAAGGAATTTGAAGAATTCTGTAAGAAGTG
>APFE031588102.1:38196-51276 GCA_000404065.3 Pinus taeda
AAAAAAAAAAAAAAAAAAAAAAAAAAATTACCGTTTCACTTGGAGTAAATTGGAGAGTGCATTTTACCCTTTTTCCTTGATTCTTCGGGCAAGCAATGTGAGAGATCCAGGACACCATTTCATGAACCGTCAGTTGCACGTAAGAGATCTTCCTTTTCTCTTACTTTTCATTCTAATTTCATTCCATTTCATAGGATTTTTGTTGGTTAAAAGGGAGGATTTCAAATTTTAGAATCGGTGGCGATCAACTTGAGTCTGCTCATCGGATCCGCGTTGATCACCCCTGAGCCCAAAAGGATCTCATGCTGCCAGCGCAAAAATAATTAAAATGAATGTGTTGGCCATAAGGCAGAAAAAATAAATAGAAATCCCCTCCCTTGATCAATTTTTTTGAGTTATTGATCCATGGAAAGGCATTTAATCAATGTAAATGGCTTGTTTGCAGGATATTTCGACAACTTGGTCATTGAATGGAAGGAAAGGGCCCATGAGGCAGAATATCACCAGGCTGCCCAAAGTGTTGAATATGTCAACGCTTTGAGGGACTGCGGGTTATTGAAATTATTTTGAACCCCAGGACTCAGAGCTCAAAATGAGTTGCTACATTATTTAATCAGTCTATGGGATGTTGATCAACAGATCTTCACCATTGGGAACCAAGAACTAGAGTTGGAAGTAGTTGATATCTACTTCATCACTGGATTTCCCAGAAGAGGGGAAAGAGTCCAACTCTTTGGATCCCGTGGTGGAGGTGAGAGCACCAATACCTTAATCAAAAGGCATTTCCTAGGTGCAGAGACAACTGTAAGTGGAAAGGTGAATATAACAACCATTGACAATATTCCCTTGAGGACAATTCTACACACCATGGCTCATATAGCTGGGGCGTGGGCTTTGCACGAGATCTCGAAATCACAATTCCAGTATGGAGTGGATTTCCTTACCCCAACAATGTTCAACTGGTGCGAGGAGCTAGTGGTCAACATGAAGAGGCAACTGACCAAAGGCAAGTTGTGAAACTTGAAGCAGTTCGACTTTGGTTCAATTTTGGTCACTTTCATTTTGGAGTGTGTGCTCTTATTTCAGTACCAGTGGGTAGAGGTGGAGGATCCTAGTCCATAAGATATCAGGTTGCTTAGATGGAGTGAGATCATGCCTCGCGGAGGAGGAGGACAACGAATGCATTTCCCTCCATTGTTCCTTGGTTGGTTGCGCCAACAACTTATCATTGTGGATGACTATGCCTATGTAGGCACTAACTTTAGAGGAGATCCATATCTGCCTCTACCACTAGGTGAACAATGGACCGATGCAAGTATAACTTGTTTTTTGGAATTTTTTCAAGTTTTATGATTTTTTGTTTTAAGTGCATATGAGAGTTTACTTGTCATAAATCTGCAGATGTGGGACTAGAAAGGCCTCCTAGCACATCACCAATAGTATGAAGAGTAGCACATCATATAGAATATGCTCCATAGGAGGAAGGAGTGGATCCTATGGTAGATATGGAATGAAATCTGGAAGTGATTACCCAAGGGATTCCAGAATATGCGACTATAGATGACTTGCCACTGCAATAATAGAGGCATATAGTAGGAGTGTTTGTGAGACTGCGTTGGCTGTTAGGCCATGTGATCAGAGCGGTCTCATGCTACCATGAGCATCATGTGGGAAAATAGCCTTTTCTAGTCATGTTTTTTTGCACTATTGTAGGCTTTGAAAGCCATGTGTCCCAGAACACTTATTTTTTGAAATTTTGATGAACAAACCTTGACAATCGTGATATATATAGACATATGCATGTTTCTATATTCTACTTATGTGTTCATGTATCATGATGATGTGGCTAGTTTTATAAGTTACGCAAATGTCTGTCAAGAACATAATTTGCTAATGCATCTTTTAGTGTCTTCAAATTTTGTGGAATGTACTGATATGTGATATATTCAAAATTTATTTCCAGTAGTGGAATACGTAGATACAAACGTAAAATTTGTGGATTTCTTATGGAGTAATGACTATTCAATTGTAACACAACGAGTTGTGAATCTAACTTAACAACTAAATTTCTAATTCCAAGAGAAACTGCTTCAGATAACAGTTCAATAACTACACTGTACTCTGGAATATTATTAGTTGTTCATCCCAGGAAAGTACCTTGTAAATCTATCAACCTGCCATCAGGGGAAAAAAGTGCCCAAGTTGCGGAGGATAGGTTTCATGTGCTATGAAAAGCACCATCAGCAAAACCAACATAATGGATTGATGAAATTTGCAAACTGAGTGAAACACAAGCTAAGCAAAGGAAACATATCTACAAGGCAAATAATCACACCAAAAAAATCAAAACTACACACTAATTTGAAAAAGTAATTACATGGAATTCACGCATAATACTTTTTCAGATAAAGCCTATTACAAGGTTGTGATAACACATTACCTTCCTAGCTAGCCAGCTCATAGGTGCCTTTTTGCAAGACATGTTTAACGATTTATGGCCCATGCCACATAGGTTTTAACTTCCTAGCTCCCAACTTATCGTTGGCTTGGTCATACAGGAAGACCAAGTCACCTTCAATGAAAACTCATGGAGAAACACTTTTATCAAAATGAGATTTAACTCATTTTTTCTGTGCTTTGATCACCATCGTAGAAATAGGACGAGTCTCATCAAGCCTCTCGAGATAAAGTAACCGCTCCTCTTCAGGTGAGGCATCAGGGAGTAGCTCAATAGCTATCTTTAATGAAGGAATTTCATACTTGATCGGGAGTATCGCCTTTAAACCATAAACCAATGGAATGGAGTGAAACCAGTTATTGTCTTAGCCAAAGTTTGGTAAGCCCAAAGAGCCGAGAATAACACGAGATGCTAATCCTTCTTATGCTTCCCAATTGTTCATTAAAGCATAGTAATCAAGACTTTGTTAATTGCTTCAACTTGGCTATTGGCATGTGGGTAGTAAGGACTTGAGCTATCATGGTGAAGACCTAACTGAGCAGTCAGCTCTGCCATCATGTACTAATGAAAATGTGATCCGTGATCAGCGACAATGGCTTGAGGGATGCCAAAATGGGCTATGACATGGTTAAAGAGGAACTGATCAGCAGTGGTACTGTCAGCATTATATGTGGGCATCGCCTCAGCCCATTTAGTAAAATAGTCGATGGCGAGATAATAAACACAAACTCGAATTGTTCCCTACTTTTTAGTAACAGGTACAATACTAGAGACCCAATCTGTCAATTGGATAGGGTAAATAAAACCAGCTTTTATAAGTTTTTCAACTTCTCCCTTAATAGGAGCGGCCTTCCTAGGATGCACGGGATGAAGTCATTGACGAACAGGCTTTGTGTTAGGATACATTGGCATTTCATGCACCACAATAGATGGATCAATACCAGGCATTTCCTCATATGACCAAGCAAATAAATTGTGAAATTATTTGAAAAGGTCAATGTAAACACTGATCTCATCAGGAGAACAAGAAACCCCAATGTGAATGTTCTCAACAATTCTAGGTTTAATGGAAATATCGATTGGAATGGTTGCAGTAATATTTCCCATATTACCTTCAAATAAAACTTTATTCACCATAACAGGTGTTTGAAGTGGATGCATCGAGTTATGAGAAAAAAAAACCTCGAGACACGATGGAATCTAACTTAGACTTTTAAGAAATGAGGAACGATGATGGGCGTCATTCCAAGGAGTTCAGTCAAGAGACATAACCTCAATAATACTCTCATCAGTAGGGAATATCTTGTTCAAGGGATTTGAAGAATACCAAGAACCAAGCCAAGGAGATTGTGAATAGGTATCCAGGTGCATGCTGAGAATAGCATGACTTTCTGAAGCGGTCGCTAAAGCTGAGACAATTTCTTGATAATATTTTTCTAAAGGACTTAACGGCATAGTGTTACCAAATGAATCAACCTGATTCAGAGAGGGAACAATCCACGGGTCAGTAGAGATAGCAATCATGTTGATCGAAATGACTTGCAGAGGTGGGAGAGAAAAATTTCCCATTAAGGAAAAATATTTGAAAATACCTACCCCCACACTCTCATATGGAATATCAATATTTCCCACATATGGGACGTTTTCATTTGAAGCACTGAAAGAGAAAAAGGATAATTGATCGACGATGACAATTTTCCCTTCATGGGGAAAACGGAGCACCCGGAACAAAGATGAAACCACACAAAACATGGCATGGGTCCAACTTCGCCCATGTAGAAGGTTGTAATTCAAATTTTCATCTACAACTTGTACTTATAACTCGACAATCTTCCCTTCCAAAGTGATGGGAAAACTTGTGAGAATACCATAAGGATGGGAGCCTCTGCCATCAAAGGCCTCCAAGTTGTTCAAGGACTGGTTGAGAGGTGGAGAACCAATGGCTTTCCAACATGAAATAGACATGATGCAAGTGGAAGAACCTTCATCAATGACAGTCTGATGGATCGTCTTTCCTTTTATAATGACTTGAATCAAAATGAAATTCGATGAGGAAGACGAGGAACATGGTTTTCGAGATTGAAAGTAATCAAGTTCAAATCAACAGGATCGATGCCTCCTATAGTAGACAATAATTATTTCCACTGTATTGGACAAATTTGGAGAACTTCCAAAGCAGACATCTCCAAAGGCGCTTGAGCTAAATCTTCGACAATATATGTTGAGCAGCTCTAGCATTTAGATTATAGGATGACTTCCAAAGCACACCTTTTGGATGTGGCCAGATGACATATTCATTATTAGGTCTCTCAATATGGATAGGACCAGAACTGGTGGAGTGTAAGTGGAAGGTATATCGGTGGCTTCCTTTTCCATCGTCTTCATTTAAGGGGTTTGATAACCTTTCGATCGAGTGGCTACAGAGATAGGTAATGAACCCATCTTCATGTAAACCTGAGAACCAGATGAGTCAGAGGATTGTGGTTGGTCTATTAACTGAGTCTTCTGAGATGGAAATGGCTCTTTCAATACGGTCAGGGTCCCTTTCAACAAATGACTAACTTATGCATGTTGGGGACAATCCTTGGTGTAATGATCTTCCTCACAAATGAGGCAAGGATATTTCAGGTTTCGTTTGGAGGCATCATTAGCAAATGACTTAGGAGGATCCTGTTTTTGGGTATCAGATTTTGCTTTACCTTTACCTTTCGAGGCTTTGTCTTCCGTGGTAGACTGGATGGCATTGACCTCAGAGGTTTTACCAGGATTTGATGGGTTTTTTAAAGGATGATTAGAACCAGTATTTGAAACAACTTTTTGCTTCAAAGAAGATTTAGTAGAAGTTTGAGATACTAATCCAGTTATACCATCAACAAGTGGTACATCTAGAGACTTTGAAGATGTCGAATCCGAAGATGTACTTGTAGCATCAAGAAACATTTCATACTATGTTCCAAATTGAGAATAAACCAAATGCAAATATTGGGCATGGGAAATAGCTTCATCCTCGATAACACAACCTCCCATTGCTATTTCTTCAGTGATTTTTTTTACGAATGACTTGGTGAACTAGTTGGTCAACAACTCATCAGGGATTTCAAATTTGATGAGGCGATACCGACATCTCAATTCATGGATATGATCAAAGATATGAGTCGCGGTATCTTGTTTTAGAGAGGTGAGCAAGTGGGTACGAGTTTCATAATGAACCGATAACTGGAAGTGGGTGAGGAAGGCCATGGACAAAGAGTTGAAGTTTGCATAGGTACCTCAAGGCAACTCGATGTACCACTTTGTGGCAGCACTTGTCAAGATTCGCTGAAAGAGGCGAAGACAAACATTATCGTCAACGTAAGAAATAGAATAACACGATAAGTGATATGTCATCACATGGGCCTTGAGGGTCCTCTTTAACTTTTCCTTAAAATTTGGGGCAATCGCTTGAAATTTTAGTGGGAACTGGATTCCAATAAGGTGAATGAAGAATGTGGTCATTAGTAAGCCTCAAGACATCGGGCAGTTCCAATGTTGCTAAAAATGGAAATTGTGGGTCAAAAGGCATATAAGGCCTTTGATAAAGCCTATTCTATGGGTTCCAACCTTGTTGGTAAGGATTCATCCCCCAAAGTGGAGGATTTTGACCATAAAGAATTTGATTTTTCCCCCACTAAGGGGTAGCTTGACCATAAGTTGGATTTTGTCCAAGGTAGGGTTAATATTGACCTCACATAGGTCGTAGATAACCATAAGGAGGATAAACATTATGTGTGGAATATGGATTGTAAGGTTGTTGCACCTGCTAACCCTGGTAATAAAATTGTTGGCCCTGTTGCTGCAGGGGTTAGCCTTATGTCTGCAAGGTTTGACTTTTTTGATATATAGCTTGGGATTGTTGCTGCAAGGGTCGACCTTGTTGCTGCAATGGTGACCTTGTTGCTGCAGGGGTTAGCCTTGCGAATACAAAGGTTGGTTGGGTTGTTGGACAAAATGTGTTTGTTGTTGCAAAGGTTGTTGAAACTATTGCAAAGGTTTCCCTTGCTGCTACAATGGTTTTTGCTGCAAAGGTTGCCCTTTCTACTATAAAATTTGTTGAAGAGTTCCTTAAGGGATTCCATGTTGGTACTGATAAGTTCCAATTGGGATTTTACCATATGCACTAGGAATAATACTTTGACCAGGTTGCACATGAGGACCGTCTTGTGGAATGTAATGTGGATTTTGCAGTTCTTGTAAACCATATGGAACATAAGACTGTTGGAGAGGTATTTGGGTCGTGTAAGGTTGTTGATACTAAATATTACCTACCCTAGATGGATCACTAGGATTAGGAATGCCACTAGGATTAGGTTGACTCACTCTAACCATGTAAGGTTGTGATCCACTCACATGGGTTCCACCTGACACAAGAGAAAAGTTGGGATTTTTCCCCCCAGCCTGTGAATGAGGAGGTGGTACATTTTTTCCACTTGATGGAAGGACTGAGGAACTTAAAGACGTATAAACTGAAACTGTCAGTTGCACCGAAATTGAAATTTTAAATGACAGTAATGGTTGTGAGGTAATCGTCAGTTGAATCAAAACTAAGGTAACGATAGTTTTCACAGAGATTTGAGAGGTCACGTTAGGAATAAATGGACTAGAAGTAGGCATAGCATTTGATGACCAAATTAGATTTTGGTATAATTAAGAAGCACTAGGAGTTCCTGAAACTAATTGAGTCATGGTAGTATAACCATGTGGAAGCATAGGCCCACTGTTTTCAGGAGGCGGTTGAGATGGAACTCTTCCTACATAAGTAATCCTTTCGGAGGAAAGTCATATTCAGATTCATTATCAACACTAGGAGTGTGAGTAGTGGAAACTTCTGAAGGACCTCGAGGTGAGGTTGGAATCTCACCTTCTGAATCGATAGGTGGAAACAATTGGCGAGGAGGAATCTGAGACGAAGGAGGAGTAGCCCCAAAAGAACATCGGGTTGGTTGTATGGACTACAAGGATGTTGAGGGGATATCACAAAGGATCAAATAATGTATTCAAAGGATATAAAATAAACCATTGTGGATTCTCAGGGGTTTCTGGATCAAACTCTTGAGATGATGATGAATCTTGAGATGGAGGATGAGAAGAAGGGGTTAGATGCTTGGGACAATTCCAAGTTCAAAGCCTTGAGCTTCAAGTGATTACGAAAGTTCAAGATGAACTCCTTGTGAAGACCCTTCAGTATCAGACAACAAAGGGGGACTGTGAGGTGAACTCAATGGTTCAACCATGGTGACTTTCTCTCAAGAGTAGAAGGAGAAGAGATGATTCATTTGAGGGCTGATTAAAATTAAAATTTACAAGTAATTCCTAAATGTGAGGCCAAGAAGCAACTACATGGGTTCGACATGTTATCGTTGGAAGTTAATTTTATGACACGAAACAACAAATGAATCAAAACGAGTAATGCTAGGAAAGAGGGTTTACCAAGTATTCGTGAACTATTATATACACCTTAGCCAAAACCAAGGACTTGACATACGACGGTAGATATCACTGAATTTTATGTACAGTGTATCACGTTTACAAGGTGGCTGACTTAGTTACTTGTGGCTAAAAGATAGTAACCTAGTGGGGTCTCCCAATATATACTTGACTGTACGGGGAGCACAAGTTTGTGTTAGCGTTTTCTAATGCATAATCATTCAATGAGATCTTCCCTGTATACTTTCCATACTAAAGTGCCTCTTATATACCTGAAAGTAGGAGAGAACCTTCAATATACTTTCGCACTGGGACGGGATTTCACCCCTGGGATACAAGCAGATAGTTAACAATAGTTGCTATGTTTAGTAGATGTTGGAACACATCTCTAGCCTAGACCTCTAGATATTTACGTTAGGTTATATATTCTCCTTAGGCTGATTGAAGTAAATTTTAAGTTTATCTTCAATTAATTTTCAGTTTGATGGCTCAACGATGTCACCTGAATTTCTATGATGTAACAAAATGATAAAAACAAAATATTTTCATTCGATGAAGGTTAAACTAATGAAGGAAGAGAAACAACCAAATAATGCATTAAGACACAACTCTTTATTTTTCCAATGAAAAATGTAAAAATGAGATCTAATCTTTCACTTTCATTAACAAATGCAGTGCCAAGATGCAATCCTATGAGAAACAAAAATCACTTTTCTTTCACTAAGATGCACTAATATTTTGTTATTTTGCTGTCACTTTGATTCAACAATGCAAACTAATGCAATGAGAAAAGGAAAAATGCAATCTAAAACAACTAAAATGAAAATTTCATTTCGTTATCGTTTCAAAAATACTAAAATGAATAAATCTTTCACTTTCCGTTTTGAAACAAAGAAATCAAAAGAAGCATTCACCTTAAGTCCTACCAAAGCAAACAATTGTAATCTATGTTTGACAATGAAAAAAAGTTGATTTTCAAAGCACTAATATGACTCAATACTAATGGAAATAACTTCACAATCAAGAACTGAAATCAACTTGAGAATAGTGTCTTGACTTCAGCAAGACTCCTAAATGGAAACAATCAATCTCAGACAAACTGACCAAGCAATGAGCTAAGGGTGACCTAGAAACCCTAGAGAGAAATAAAGCTTCAAACACACATCATCAAAGCCAAGGGACAAATTGCAACCACACAAGGATGACAATCAAGACAAACACATTGTAGTTACATTGGAAAATCACTAACAGAGGTCGAAAACCACTAAAAACAAGAACAAACCCTAATTTTATTCTATCCTCTGGGATTATCGCATCTTTTAAAGCCAAAAGAGCGATGAAAGGCATGGCAACGTGACTATAATTTGAAAATCAGCACTGTCAGCGCTTTTGTCAAAGCAAAAAACACATTGGGCGAGAAAAATAAGGAAAAAATAAAAAATCTTCAGGATCATAGTAGGCTAAACATTCTCAAGCAATAATCGATGACTGAAAATAGCTACAATGATGCACACAAGCCAAGAAATTGATGATTGGTCAAAATCATCAGAGAATCTAATCAAAGGAATGGATGGAAAGGGTTATAGCTTCCCCAGCGGAATTTCCATTTTGTTGTCTAGGTAAATCCTCTATGTGGATAGAGATGATCCCTCTAGCCTAATGAGTGGGTCTAGCAACCTACGTGACAATCTACAATATACTTTCCTAAATTACAATCGAAATGGGAGAAGAGGAAGATGGCCTACATCGTTTTGATGTTATAACACACCCCTTTGTAAAAGATCTCGAATTGCTCTCTCCTCAGGCTCAGCTCTACTTCTCATAATGTTTGAATACCTACAAAAGATATCAAAGACATAACAAAGCATACAAGTACAACAAGCATAATCGAAAGTAATCCACTTAAAATATCAAGGATAATTAAGATAAATGATGCATTAACACAAGCATTTATAGAAAGTGAACCAGCAATTTTGTATATTAATGAAATAAAGGAGGAAACATACAACCAACCCTTGATGTCAATAAGCTCTCTGTAGAGTCAATTTACTAAGTAAACTAATGCAGGTGTTTTACTTGGCAATTTGGGTTTGTAGACTTGGAAGCACTCCAAAGTATATGGATTTCAGGTGAAGTCAATTTAGGAATGCAAGACTACAAGGTTAAAGGAAATTCATATTACAAATATATTCTACGTTTTAAAAGACTAAAAATTTTATGGTTCAAGATGCAGCAAGCAAGATAAGAGGCTCCTAACTTAGGAGGTCTTGGTTGTCCTTCCTCACAGTATTGTCCCCAAGAAGAGAAATTAAAGAGCAGTGGTTTTTAATGTATAGATAGCAAGAGAAGAGGATCCTAACTTAGGAGGTCCTAGTTGTCCTTCCTAACAATTCTACTCCAATAACATTACCATTGCCTAAAATGAAAACTAGAATTCAAGAAATAATACACGAAATGCAAAAAGGATGATTTTAGCTATGATTCATAACTTGATAGAAAGAGAATTTAACTTAAATCCTTGTTTGTCCTTTCATATGAAAATTTGACTTTAAACTAACATCATCAAAAAATCACACAAAAATCATCACACATCTAAATAACTAAATCATAAATCTGAAACAAGAAATACTGAAATTAAAGTTATGCTAATTTAATCAAAGTGTACTTATCTTGGTATTGGGGCCCTCCAACCTTGCCTTATACACCTAAGGAACTCTCATCTATAGCTAACTTATGAAAATATCCACAGCATGAACAACAAATAGAATAGTAGAAAGTATTCTTCAAATTATCAAAAAATTTCCAATACTCTGAATACAAATTACATACTTGAATGGCCCATAAACTCAGTTTAAATAACAAAATCATCAACTAACTTTGCTACAATGGATCTAATAGTATTATCTATCCTAATCCATCCATTCAAGTCGAACTCGTCAAGTCTGGTTCACAAAATTAGGAAAAATCCCAAAAAATAATATTATGCCCCTTTTTAATAGGGATTTCTGAATGACCAGTCAAGTTTGACCAGCGTTGACCAGGCCTGTGTTTTCTTAGGTTGACCGAACCAATAGGTGTTTATCCATCTGTGGTTCCCACTCTTTCCAAATATGCACTCAGATCTCGCCTAGGTGTCCTGCACATATGACTTTAATGGAGCTATTAGGGGAATTTTTAATGTAGTCTAAATATACTCTTAAAACCCAATTTTTACAAAAATTTCTAAAAATTGAACAACTTAATTTAGTTACCTCAATATGAAAAATAAGAGTAAAATGAATCATATCTAAGTGAAATAGGATGGAATATGGTGGTAAATGAATGGGTTTAGGATATGAAAAAATGACCAAAATTGAGGGCCAACACTCTCCTTGAGTGAATGTCCAAGTCCAAGCTCAATCTCTCCAAAACTCCTTCTCCAAGCCAAATGAATAGCATGTAGGCATTATCTCAGCATAAAGGTGAAAATAATTAGATACAAACCATTTGGGAATGGTCGAGGATGAATATATAGGCAAGGAAAGGGAGTTAGGATCTCTCTAAAGATAGGAGAAGTCCCTCGTCTCAAAGAGGTAGCTCATAGGGATAAGATCAAAGGGAAATATTGGGAGAATTTGACCACATCCACACCGAACAAACTCTAGCTTGTCGTTCTAGACGCCTCTAGATCACGAAGCTTCTTGTCCTCTTTGGGAAAACTTTCCTTTTATGGATCAGGGCAAGTATCCAAGTAAAAATCATGCTGACAGCGCGAGGCAGTATAGTGCAACTCGCGATCAGCACTAGTTTCCAGTGTTAGGGTTGCGCTGGTCCTGAAATAAGGGTTTTAGATCTTACTTATTTAGGGAAGGCTCAAGGCATGTTTCCATCAGTGTTTCAGGGAGGATCTGAACTGCATATCAGGATGGGTACATTACATGATTACCAAGTTTCGGGAACTTCAGGGTATGACACAGGGAAGTGCAGGAGGCGTGACAAAATAACATGTAACAAGTACCATCCCTAAAGCCCAAGGGTCAGTAAAATACATCTCATGTGGCTACGGTCCAAGGTTTACATCCAAAAGAGGTCTAGGGGACAAGAGCACAGACCTAGCCAACCCTTTATGCTTAATCCCCCCATTAATCCATGCCCAAAAGTGTCCATGATAAGAAAAATATACTACTCAATTACCAAATGACAAGGCATACCTTTAGGTTTGGGAGCCCCACCTTCAAACATATGATCATGAAAGATGGGTGAGCAACCACATGGCTGGCTCAAGTGGCGGAGAAATGGCAGAACGAGCTAGTTGGTGGTTGTGAGGGGTTGTTGGCTTCTAGTTGAGGGCCATCTTGGAGAAAATAAAATCTCCTAGGGATATCACCCACAAAATAGTGGGTAACATCTGGCTCCAACTAGAATGCGATCTCTCGAAGAAGTGGATGAATCTACCCGAATGGGAGGTCACGAGAACTCCAACAATCTCTTGGTTACCGTAAACTTCTTACCTACTCATATAATAAATGGAAAAACACGGGGTAGCATGCTTTCACAATGTTTCATGATCTCACATGCTTGGATTAGACCCATAAAATCGACTCATAGAAGTAAACTTTCAAATTCATTTTTTAAATTTAAATGCACCTAATCTATTATGAGAAATATCATATGACATTAGTTCTAATGCAAAGTCAACATGCAATGCATCCTATCCTAACATGCATATAGTAAGGGAAATACTAAGTGTAATCATAAAGCCAATGCAACCAACATATCATGACATCACTAAACATATGCTTGCCAGTATGATTACTCATGATACAAAACGCAAAGTGAATGTGGACATAATCACATGGAGGGTGAAGTGGGTGGGATGTGGGAAAACATTAACTCCATTTGATGAAAAAGTGTTATAGCTTACAAATTCCTCTTACAGACAAGAGAAATCTCCCTAGATCCTTAACGGAAACTAGAAACAAGAAGACAATTGATGTTAGGGTCCCACCCTAACCCCCTTATTTATGTCATGGGATCACGTCATAGTCAAGAGTCAATAAAGCCCATATTAATATTTGTAAGTGGTTAACCCGCAATTAATGACGGGACCACAGTGAGTTGCAAATGGGTCGTAGTATTAGATAGATGGTATTAATAAAACCCACGGTATTGGCTCCTGG
>APFE031588102.1:58828-80270 GCA_000404065.3 Pinus taeda
GCTAAGTACCGACAGTATTTGGTGGGTAACAGGTTCAGGGTGAGGACTGATCACAATAGCCTCAAGTTCTTTTTGGAGTAGAAGCAGCTACAGGAGAGGCAGCAGAAGTGGGTCAGTAAGATCCAGGCATATGACTTTGACATTGAGTATGTCAAGGGTAAGAACAATGTGGTAGCAGATGCCCTTTCACATAGACCAGCAACGTTGTCTCTTATGAGCTTGGATATAGATTGGAGGGCTCGACTCTTAGTAGAGTACTCCAATGACAGGTTTGCATGTGAGGTTCTGGATGGGCAGGTGGCAGATGACAAGTACAGGGTGGTCGATGAGATCATCTATTACAAGGACCGGACCTTCTTGACTAAGGGGTCTCAGCTTAAGAAGAAGATACTCCAGGCATCACATGATTCACCTTTGGCAGGCCATTATGGGTTTACCAAAATCTACAGGGCCATTAGAGAGAGGTCCTCATGGAAGGGCCTCAAGGAGGACGTACTCCAGTGCATCTGGGAGTGCGATGTTTTCCAGAGGAACAAGGGAGAGATGAGCCATCCTGCGGGTTTATTGCAACCTCTTCCCATCCCGGAGGGGAAATAGGAGAGTATTTCGATGGAATTCATCACAGGGTTGCCCATGGTACAGGGCAAGGATTGTATCTTTGTTGTCGTTGATCGACTGACAAAGTACACACAATTTTTTGCCATATCCACACACTATACAACAGCACAGGTGGCTGAGTTTTTCTTCAGAGAGATCTTCAGGCTACACAGTCTTCCTAAGACCATTGTCAGTGACAGGGACAGCCGTTTCATGGGTGGGTTTTGGCAAGAGCTTTTCTGGTTGGTGGGGACCGAGTTGACACCGAGTACCAGTTATCACCCACAGACGGACGGGTAGACAGAGATAGTTAGCAAGTGGTTGGAGGGCTACTTGCGTAACTATGTCAGTGGGTAGCATCGAGCATGGCTAAAGTGGCTACATCTAGGGGAGTACTGCTACAATACTTCACATCACATGTCCGTTGGTATGTCACCATTCTATGCCTTATATGGGTATCATCCTTTATCTTTTGTTGACATGATGTTTGGTGATAGCAGGGCTCCTAGAGCCAAGATTTGGATCCAAGAGAGTCAGGATATCCTCCAAGCTCTCAAGGATAACATGGCTACAGCACAGAACCAGTAGAAGTTGTATGCTGACAGGGGTCAAGTGGAGAAGCAATTCAAGGTAGGGGACATGGTCTACCTATGATTACAACCATACTGACAGTCGTCACTGAAGCAAAAGGGGGCTGAGAAGCTCAAGCCCCGCTTTTATGGGCCATACAGGGTGATACGTAGGATTGGACAGGTTGCATATGAGTTGGAGTTGCCCCAAGCCAACAAGATTCATAACGTTTTTCATGTATCATGCCTAAAGAAGGCATTGGGGCAGCAGGTGACAGTGAGTCGGAGTGACAGATGAGCTACGACCCACGGATGATGAGGGGCATTTGGTGTTGCAGCCAGAGGCTATTATTGATACCAGGGAGAGTCAGCTGCGGAGCAGGACGGTTCGAGAATTCTTAGTGAGGTGTAAGAATTTACCGGATGAGGATGCCACTTGGGAGAGTGAGAAAATTTTGCAGCATCCATGACTTCAGTTGCTTGAGGACAAGCAACATTTTGCCGGGGGAGACTGTAATATTCCTAATTAGCCATGGCTAATTGGAATATTTGATTTTGCTCAATTTTGCTTTCTATAGTTATTTATAAATAAAAAGGTGAGGAAAGGGGGACATAACTCACTTTTTGAATAAAGTCACTCCCTAGTAGCACAACGTTGTAACTTAAAAGGGGAGCCAAGGAGGCCAAAGGACCACGTAGAGAAGGGGGGCCACATAGGCACTTGGAGGGACTGCGCAGATGGAGACGAGCACGTGGCAAGAGAGAGGCTATGTTGGAGGAGGTGGGCATTAGGGTTTTGAGAGAGGCCAACGCTATAAAGGAGAGAGGAGCCTCCTCATTTTGGGCATTCGATTATGTTGTATTTGAGCTATTCACTTCAACTTAGAGCACGCTGGCTTTTTAGCCTGTCTGCAGCACTGTTTATTATTTAGTGCATCGAGTGTCTCCGTTCGGAGATCTCACCCTTAGCCCCGGGGGACTTCGAGTGCCTGCTCGGGCAAGGTAGTTTCATCAGTCTTTTGCAAGAGGATCGATCTTTGGAGTTGAGGAGGAACTGAGCATTTTGATGACTGCGCAGTCTTGAGAGAGGAGGGCGCAGTCTCTTTTGGTAGGAGCTCTAGATCAGGTTTATGTGGAGGATTTGTGCTTGGAGATTGAGCAAGGGATCAACCCTTCTGTATTGGAGGATTTTGGCAAAGTCTCGGGCAGAGTTTTGGAGGATTCTCTTCAGTGGTAGCGCAGAGCCTTGAGGGATAGCGTAGATCCTCAAGGGGGTGATTTTCGGGGGTCAGCTATTTTAGAAAATCTTTCTGGGCTTTTCTGGGTTTATTGAGCAGAGGCTGATTCCAGAGTTTCAGCATTTTCTAAGGAGGGGAACAGCCCCAAATCCTCACTTGATTCCAGCAGTAGCAGCAGCACAGCAGTTCTCCGGCAGCTTGGACGCAGTTCACAGAGAGGCCTTTTCCTTACCATTTTGAGTGTATTTCTTCACTTGCCTTGTGCAAGTCGAGGTGCTATCTTTCTGATCACCTCTTGTACTCTTTCCATTACTGAGTATAATAAAATGGCTTAGCATTTCTCTCTGCATTTCTTGAGTATCTGCTTATATTCCATGTATACATTATTGTATGTTGCACTATGGTTATTTTTATTTCTTTCAGCTTCCCGGCTACTATACCACTTGTGTGTTTTTCTCCTATACTCTTAGATAGAGTCTGGAAAGGGCCAGGTAGCCTCCAGATCTCATCCTCTTTTCAAAGGCGACATATCTGGTAAACGCCCTCCCAATGCATCTCTGGTTGGAGTTTGCTTGTGTTTGAGGGATATCCCTGAAAAGAGATATTACAATACACCAATAGAGGGGATCCTCCAACGTCATTCTTGGGCTGTCCAACTTCTCAAGAGGCTTATTTGACACATGTTGACCTTGACACTTAGGGTGCAACCCCACTCATGACCTTCAAAAATTCATATCTCCATTTCTACAACTCAAAATCAGATGATTCTCGTTGCACTAGATTCGTCTCGCCAAGAGCTATCATCCTCATCCATCACATGTCCAAATGTGGTCATGGTTTTGGCCCAAAATCCGATGGGTGCAAAACCCGTACAATGGGTTCCAAGCCCACAAGTGACTCTTGTGGCACTTTGTCCTCCAATCCCCAAACCCTAGGGCTTGGAGTACCTCCCAAGCTACTAAAAAATGAACACTCCCTCTTAGCGAGGGAGGTACTTCCAAGACTAGGAAGTAACTCATCATCATCATCAGTACTCACAACACTTAACCAAATCTTGGCGCTCACAATTGCAGCAATTCTTGTTCTATGAACTACGCCTCCTTTGGAAGTGTCACTATCACTGCTGGAAACACGTTGCTTCTTCTTCTTATCCTATAACATCTTCCACTCTCTCCATGATTCCTTCTTGGCATCTATAGGAGCACCAATGCTCCCCACTGACCACGCGCTCTTCTTGGTGTGAAATTTCTAAACAGAAATACTATTACCGTAGTAACTGATTTATTTCACATACTTATTATTCCCAATAAGTTATTTATGAAATCCCTTCAGTAAATATTAAAACAAATTCTAGTGCAAAAATCACACCATTATATAGAAACAAATATATGCACAAGAATCAATCACATCAACACAGTTATTTTTGGACAACTGTCCCCGGAAAAACCCAATGTGGGAAAACCAGTGCAGCAGAGGAGGATTTTATTAATCTTCAGCAACAATCGCTTTTACAGAAAAATTTACATAGACACTGGAAAAAAACACCTGAGACTTTTCTCCGAGACTTTCTGACACCCTGGAGAGCTTCCTTTCTCTACTGCGTCAGCCCTGTGTCATTCTGCGTGGCTGTACGCAACTTTGGTCCCTCTCTGTGTCAACCATGCGTCTCTCTGATCTGCATCTTCCTCTGTGCTGTCTCTCAGAGTCTCTGCATCACTTCTTCTAAGCTCCTTGATTGCTGCTAATCCCCCCTCTTCCTCCACCCTAGAACTCTCCCTCTGAAATCGATCTCCTTCTCTTTGAGAGTCGATTTTCCTTGAGATACTGAGTATCTGCTGGTGCATCTCCAACTAACCCTCAAGATTCCTCTTATACTTTTCTTGTTGAGTCTTCAACGACCGGGATTAGTCCCTAATTAATGGCAGATTAAATTTGACTTGATCCTCGTCATTTAGAACCTTCTTGCGCAGTTTTATATTAATACCCATTAATATTTTAATTTTCCTAAGTTTAGACTTAGGAACTCCATTAATAATATTAAATTATTAATTATTTTAATATCTCTCCAACCGGATGGAATTTCCAAAAACGATTTCTGGGTTTTGGATCTTATGTGCCTTAGCCTCTCCACCAATTTTCATGGCTAGAGCACATTCGATGCTACCAAAAATCAACACTACCTCTTAGCGAGGAATGTGCTCTAGTAATGCTCCATCGCTGAAACATCACACTGATCCTTCCGCACCGGTACCTGTGGTGATGCTTGGCTTGATGCCTCACACCATCTGCACTGCTGCTTTTTGTACTACTGCCCATGACACTGCCACTGCCACTGCCACTGGTACAATATCTGTACTGCAGCTCCCTCTCCATATGTTGCCCATGCTGCCCATAGCACTGCTAACTGTTGCACCACAACACCTGACACTTATCCATTTCTGCTACTGAAATGGATTCTTTACCATCCCCATCTTCTCCCTAAAATAAGTGAACTTTGTTCTTCCTAGGGCCTTGGCGAGGATGTTCGCCACCTGTTCTCCTGTAGGAGTGTAGCTCAACTGTACTACTCGTTGTTGGACACAGTCTCTGACAAAGTGACACTTGATATCAATGTGCTTCGACTAATCATGAAATACTAGATTCTCAAAGAGCTTGATGCAACTCTGATTATCACAAATGATCTTGGTCACAACCATCCTTCTACTGAATAAGTTCACAAGCAATTTTCTAAGCCATATGGCTTCGCACAAAGCTGTGCTAGCAGCCATATATTCTGCTTCAGTTGAGCTCAGAGCTACGGATTTCTGTTTCCTACTGCACCAAGAAGTCATCCCCAATCCAATGTTGAAATAGTACCCAGTGGTACTTTTCCAATCTACTGAACTTCCAATCCAATCTGTGTCAGTGAACCCACTCAGCTTGATGTCATTGCCTCTGGTGTACAATAGTCCATGCTCGATTGTTCCTTGTATATACCTGAGAACAAGTTTGACTGCTGCCCAATGTGCCCTCTTAGGTTCCACCATGAACTAACTGATGGTGTTGACAGCGTAACAAATGTCTGGTTCGGTATTGACCAGATACATCAAGGATCTTATGAGCTGCCTGTACAAGGTGGGATCAACATCCTTATCTTTTGATGCATCAATTTTCTTCCAGTTGATGATCACTGGAGTAACCATAGGCGTACAGTCCTGCATCCTAAATCTCTTCAGGATTTCTGTAGCATATCTCCCTTGTCTAAGGAAGATCTCACCCTTCTGCTGCCAAACTTCCAACCCCAGGAAATAATGCATCTGTCCCAAATCCTTCATGTCGAATTATGTGGCTAGATTCTTCTCGCAGTCCTTGATGAGCCTGGATGATCCTGTCAAGAAGGGATCATCTGCATATAATACTAAGACTAGAGGCTCATTCTCTACAACTAGATAGTAGAGATTAGGATCTGCATCACTCTTGCCGAACCCCATCTTCTGCCAGTAGCCATCAATTCGACCATACCATGCTCTAGGTGCCCGTTTAAGCCCATACAAGGCTTTCTTAAATCTACATACATGTGATTTCTTCTCATGTGTCTCAAAGCCTTCTGGTTGTTCAATGTATACTTCCTCTTCTATTAACCCATTCAAGAATGTCGTCTTGACATCCATCTAATGAATCTCCCACCCCATCTTTGTTGCAAGAGATATCATGGTTCTAATAGATGTACACCTGGCTACTAGGGTGCAGGTCTCTTCGTAGTCTATTACTTCCTTCTGAGCATACCCCTTTGCCACAAACCTGGCTTTGTATTTCTCCACACTGTCTTTTGCAACATATTTGATCTTGTAGATCAATCTCGAGCCTACAACTGATTTGTCCTGAGGCCTATGCACCACTTCCCAGACATCATTCACCATTATAGAGCTGTATTCCTCCACCATCACATCCACCCATACTTGATGCTGAATGACCTCCTGAAAACTAGAGGTTTCACCAACCTGAGCTACTAAGGCTTGTTATCTGTTTGGCTGTCTTCGCTCCCTTTTACTGTTCTTGGGTGCACCAATGAATTCTTCTGCATCCTGTAGAATCTGTCGGAGTTCCCGGCTCATTCTTCCTCTGGTAGTAGGTGCATCTGTCAACTCTTCCTCTTCCTGTGATTCCTCCTGTTCTAAAGGAGAATTTCTAGTACTAGCTTCCACTGGTTGAAGTGGTTTGACCAACAACTCATCTTTTGACTGCTCCTCGGAATGCATTTCTCGAGATTTTCTGAAAGCTCTATCCTCCATGAACTTTACATCTCGCTGAGCTACTAGCTTCCTTCTCCCTGGAAGATAGACTCTATATGCCTTAGCATTCTCGCTATATCCCACAAGATATCCTTTCTCTGTAGTTTGATCTAACTTCTTCCACTTCTCCTCGGGTATACGACAATATGCTAAACTCCCAAATATCCTGAAATTACTAACTTCAGGTGTCTTCCCGGTGAAGACCTTCTCTGGAGTAATCTTGCCCAATGCCTTATGAGGAGTTCTATTCTAGATATAAACTATCGTGCTGTGTGCTTCTGCCCACAGGGATTTTGGCATATCCTGATCATATGTCATTGCCTTAGCTGCTTCCACAATAGTCCTATTCTTCCTTTCTGCTACTTCATTCTGCTCCGGATTGTAGGGAGTTGTCCACTCTCTTCTGATGCCCTCCCTAGGGAAAAAATCATGAAGTCCTTGTCAACATACTCTCCACCATTGTTTGAGGGCAACACTTTTATCTTCTTTCCTGTCAGATTCTCCACTAGAGCCTTGAACTCCTTGAATCGACCAAAAACCTCATCTTTGGTTTTCAGAAAGTAGATCCAAGTCTTCCTGGAATGGTCATCGATGAAGGTGACGAAGTATTCAACACCACTAAGAGCTTTTGTGGACAACAGTCCGCAGATGTCTAGGTGTATCAATCCTACTACACTCTTGGCCCTATTGTTACTTCTTGGAAACCCTGCTTTAGCATACTTGCCCAAAGCACACCCTCTGCATACATCATCTCGTTCAGTACTAAGATCTGGAACTCCTCTGATAGTTTTTCTAAGAATTCTCAGAGCCCCATGGTGCAAATGTCCCATCCTTTTGTGCCATAGTTCATTCATATCCTTGTATCCATTATTGCTTATTAGTGCCATTGGTGATTCTAGTTGCAGTACAACCTGTTACTTTTGATTCCGATCTGGACCTTCTTTTTCCAACTTGGGTGTTTAACGTAGACCTTCTCCTTAATGAAAAAAACCCTTGTTTTGAAGTTGAAATATGGAAAGTAAGCTCATCACCAGTCCTAGCACATGTAGTACATTGGTAGCTCGAAACTGCTCTCCTGTTTTTATTTGAAAAACTATAGTACCTTTCCCTACTGGAGTACACTTTGCCTCATTCCCCATGGTGATCTAAAAATTCATTCTTTCTTCTTGATAATCTGAAAAACATTCTCAGATTCCTATCATATGCCAGGAAGCTCCACTATCTATATACCAAACCTCCGAAGAGGCAGAGCTTGCTACGCAAGCAACTTCTTCTTCCAATCTGGAAGCCAACATAGAATAATCGTAATTTTTGTCTCTTGTGCATTCTTCTGAAAATTTGCATGAGTCTCCTTGAGTGGATGCTTTTCCATCATGCTCTTGACCCATAATTGATTTTCCCTTTCTGTCACCGAATCTTTGCTCTGATATCATGTGAAAATTTCTAAACAAAAATTCTAAGACTACAGCAACTGATCTATTTCACCTACTTATTATTCCCAATATATTATTTATGCAATCCCTTCAGTAAATATTAAAATAAATTCTACTGCAAATATCACACCATTATATAGAAACAAATATATGCACATGAATCAATTACATCAACACAGTTATTTTTGGACAATTGTCCCTGGAAAAACCCAATGTGGGAAAACTGATGCAGCAGAGGAGGGTTTTATTAATCTTCAGCAATAATCACTTTTATAGAAAAATTTACAGACACTGGGAGAAAACACATGAGACTTTTCTCCAAGACTTTTTGACACCCTGGAGAGCTTCCTTTCTCTACTGCGTCGGCCTTGCGTCATTCTGCGTGGCTTTGCGCAACTCCAATCCCTCTCTGCGTCAACCTTGCGTCTCTCTGATCTGCGTCTCCCTCTGCGCTGTCTCGTAGAGTCCCTGCGTCACTTCTTTTGAGCTCCCTGACTGCTGCTAATCCCCCCTCTTCCTCCACCCTGCAACTCTCCCTCTAAAATTGATCTCCTTCTCTTTGAGAATTGATTTTCCTTGAGATACTGAGTATCTGTTGGTGCATCTCCAACTAACCCTCAAGCCCCCTCTTATACTTTTCCTGTTGAGTCTTCAACGGTCGAGATTAAGTCCCTAATCAACGGCTAAGATTAGATTTGGCTTGATCCTCATCATTTAGAACCTTCTCACCCAATTTTATATTAATGCCCATTAATATTTTAATTTTCTTAAGTTTAGACTTAGGAGCTCCAGTAAAAATATTAATTATTTTAATATCTCTCCAACCGAATGGAATTTCCAAAAATGATTTCTGGGTTTTGGAAATCTTATGTGCCTTAGTCTCTCCACCAATTTTCATGGCTAGAGCACATCTGGTGCTACCACAAATCAACACTTGGCCAGTGAAATCTCTCTCTAAATCTACAAGCTTCCTTTAGAACTCAACTCTCTCTGAGCCTCTGGAACCTAGACCTTCTCAGGAAGGTGAACCTTCTTCTCGGGATTCTATAACTGCTCCCCTGAACACTACACCTGCACCTGCTTCTCTGGAACCCGCACATACTCCACCTGCTTCTTCCCATGATCCATAGGCTTGCTCGTCAGCATGTATAGAGCATGCACTCTAACTCCAAGCACAATCCCATTGGAGCTAGAGCCTCTAGGCCTAAGCCTTGCCTTCCCATCCTGGAGCAAGACTTCAAACCCCTTCTTCTTGATCATCAAGACAGAAATCACGCTATATTTGAGTCCTGGTACAAACAACACATCTTGGACTCACATCACTCGACCTGTCTCCATCCTGAATGGCACAACTCCCGATCCTCTGATCTCCTTCTGACTCTTGTCACCCAACACCATGTGCAACTTCGAGTACCATTCAGTTAGAGACTCAAAAACCTCTTGTGACCTTGTCATATGTTTTGTCGCACCACTATCCACGTACCATCCATCCTCATCGATAATACCCTGCGAGAAATGAGAGATCATAGAGAAGTCCTCCTTCTCCAATCTCCTGGTAAGATCATCTATCTCAGCAGAAGTGGCAACACCGACAACTTGCTTTCCTTTCTTCTTCTCGTCATCTCACTCCTTCATTGGACATCTCGATGAAAAATGACTCATCTCACCACAGTTGAAACACTTGATCTTACTGGAGTCCTTCTTCTTACCCTCCATTTGCGCTGTAAGTGCCACGTCATCATCGGAAGTCTTCTTCTTTGGATGAAGATCCTCGTCTCGCAAATCTTCCTGAATGAAGTTGTCCCATAGCCTATTCTAGTCTGACAATTTCTCTCTGGCAACAATCCCTTTGATGAAGGGCTTCCATTCCCCGGTGAACCCTTTCAAGGAAATACTCACCATATGTCCATTTGAAATAGTCACACTGACGACAACTAGCTCATCTTTGACCTGAGACAATCTCGTCAGATACAAAGTCACGCTTTCACCCTTTATCATCTTGGTGGACTTCAACTTATCCTACGATACCAATTCCTGCTTCTCGTTCTTATTCTGGAACAAATTTTGAAGAGCCATCGACATCTCATGTGTAGTTGTTAGATTATGGTATGTTATATGCTTATAACAATTTACTTCTTTTTCTTATTATATTCCACAAATTAGCAATCACATATACATAAAGTAAAGTGCAGATAGAACATTAAACGATCAACAGAAAACAAGCCAAGACAATAGACACAAGATGTGGCGGCTAGCCAGGGACAAACCCCACAATGTGTGGGGAAACCCTTTGATCAAATCTTCTTTTATCTTCAATAATTCAACAGAGAGAAACAGTACAATAAATCTGATTTATATCAACACTAGCAAACCCTAGATCAGCAACATTAGCATTAGCGGCTTCATCATCAAACTAGGGCAGACGATATCTCACAAACCGACCGTCGGATCGGCTTGATTCCACCACCAAAAGTTGCAGCTTCCAGAGGAGGTTCAAATGAACCTACAACTCAGTTTAGATGAGGAGATCTTCTAGTCCACGCAGGTCAATCTTTACTTCTGCAGTTCCAGCTTCAGTTTTGGCAGCTTCCGGCTTCAAACTAGGGCAGTCGATATCTTGCAAACCGTCCGTCGGATTGACTTGATTCCACCACCAAAAGTTGTGGCTTTCAGAGGAGGTTCAGATGAACCTACAGTGCAATTCAAATGAGGAGATCTTCTAGTCCACGCAGGTCAATCTTTACTTCTGCAATTGCAGCTTCAGTTTCAACAGCGTCCGGCTTCACATGTGAGAGAGAGACCCATTTCTGTGCTGTAGAGAAGAGACTTTTTTCTGTGCAGTAGAGAGAGAGAGATGTGATGAGATGAGTGAGTCCAAATGAAGAAAAGTCCTCCTATATTTATACACAACGTTGGTGTTTGAATAGATGCGACTATTGGACTTCTGAGCCTACATGAGCTGTAGGTCGACTTGATAATAATTCCATAATCAAAATAAATTCATATCTCCATGAATACTTATCGGAATTGGATGATCTTTATATCAATCCTACACCTTTCAACGAGAGGAATCTAATAAAAATATTGTCAGCCATGAATAAGATGACCCACATGAAGTTTTGCCCTGGTTGCCAATTTTAACACTCCCTCTCAATTAGGGAGAACTTCATCTGCAATCTGTCTATCGGTCGTTACTATTCATCCATCAAATGCACTGCCCTTGTACAGCCTGACCCTTGCCCTGCTCTGCTCGATTCTGCCTGTTCTGCTTTGTCTTGTTTTGCCCTGTATTGATCTGTATTGTTCTGCTCTATTGTGCTCTACTTTTGTCGGAATTATGAAGAAGAATTGATCGAGGATGTATCATACTGACTCAAAAGTCAATCTCAGAGTATGTACTACTGGTCCTAGACCAATCTCAACCAACCCGAAGTCAGCTTCATAGTAAGTACCACTCCTACCACTGGTCCCAGACCAGTATCGCAGTCTCAGAGAGTGTACCACTGGTCCCAGACTAGTCTCAACCGACCCGAAGTCAGCGTCATAGTATGTACCACTCTCACTGGTCCCAGACTAGTACTTCACTGACATGAAGTCAGTCTCAGAGTATGTACCACTGGTCCCAAACCAGTCTCAACTGACCCGAAGTCAGTGTCATAGTAAGGTACAACTCCTACCACTGGTCCCAAACTAGTATCATTGGTCCCAGATCAATGGAGGTCATCCTAGCATAGGGAGTACGGTAGATACAACGATGCGTCCATTGATACTACTATGGTCCCTAACTTCATTTCCCGACTCATTGATCAGATGAGAGGTACTTCCCATGAGTCCCAGACTGCATGGGTAGGATGCCTCGACAGGAGAACTAATCAATCCTGTCCTCATAGGAGAACACATCAATCCTGCTACAATCGCCATGGAGAATACATCAATCTAGGCCGCCATGGAGAACACATCAATCCAGGCCTCACGGGAGAACACATCAATCCTGCTACAGTCGCCATGGAGAACACATCAATCCAGGCCTCACAGGAGAACACATCAATTCTGCTACAGTCGCCATGGAGAACACATCAATCCAAGCCTTACAGGAGAACTAATCATCCAGTTACACAAGAGAGCGAATCATCCTGTTCCACAAGAGAGCGAATCATCTTGTCCCACAAGAGAGCGAATCATCTTGTTCCAGTGCGCACCACCAGGGGAGGGTGAGTCACCCTATGGTCGTATGTTGTTCCAGTAAGAACCGCAAGCCCTCAGAGCTCCCAGAGCAAAATGTATGCAACATGCAGGACCCTTGTACAAGGGTTTCTTGACGACTCCAAGTCATTTGGGAAAATCACATATTAGATCTTTCCTCGGGGCTTTGACAAGGTGTATCGACTTGTACATCATCTTAATGCGATGGAGCCTCTTTGCTCATCGACTTACCATATCCTATATGATGTCTATCTGCTAGACCAATCAATGAATACGGGATTCCTCAATAATTGAATCCCACCTCTGGTTGTTACAGAGAATCACAGTGGTATCCAATGTAAATCCAAACAGCTTATTGAAGAGCTTTCGCAACCAGACTACCTCACACGAGGTCATGCTAGCAGCAATATATTCTACTTCGACAGTGCTCAAAGCCACCGACTTCTACTTCCTGCTCATCCAGGATATCAAAGCAGATCCCAAGGTGAAACAACACACAGAAGTGCTCTTACGGTCCAGCACACTGCCTGCCCAATCAGCATTAGTATATCCAAGTAGTCTCACATCTCCGGCAGTGTATCTTAACCCATTGTGCCACGAAGATATCTCAAAAGATTCTTGGCATCAATCCAGTGAGGCTCAACCAAATATGAGCTCACAATTGCTTACTGCAAAACATATGTTCGGATGGAGGTTCACCAAGAATATCAATGCGAATGAGTTTAAGAAACTCAGAGGCATTTCCCAAATCTGGTCCAACATCACTACCATATAACTTCTAAAAGTTAAGATCCTCGAGGTAGTCACAGGCTTGTAATCCATCATACCAAATCTTTCCAATATATTTACCACATATTTTCCTTGAGATAGGAAAATTTCCCCTGGCTTCTACCACCCTTCAAGTCCTTGGTCCTTCATTTCAAATTCAGAAGCCAACTCCCTCTTACATTTGTAAATGAGAGGGTTTGCACCTGTTAGAAAGAGGTCATCCACATACAGCACCAGTATGAGAGGCTTGTCATCTTCAACCTTAAAGTAAAGGTTAGGATCGGCTTCACTCCTAGTGAATCCCAGCTTCATCAAGTAGCTATCGATCCTCTCATACCATGCTCGGGGTGCTTGCTTCAGCCCATAGAGAGCCTTCTTCAAACTACATACATGAGATTTTCAATCATAAATCTCAAATCCTTCAGGTTGCTCCACGTAGACCTCTTCTTTGATAGAACCGTGCAAGAATGTGGTCTTGACATCCATCTGATGTAGGTTCCGTCCTTGTGAAGCCGCAAGGGCTATGATCGAGCGGATGGTCGTATATCTGGCAACAGGTGCAAATATCACATCATAATCTATACCTTCCTTCTAGGAGAAACCACAAGCAACAAAACAAGCCTTATACTTTTCCGTACTATTAATTGCTACATGCTTTATCTTGTAAAGCCATTTAGAAGTGACAATGGTCTTGTCCTGGGTCTAGGAACTACTTCCCAGACATCATTCTCCATAATAGACTCATGGTCATAGCATCCTTCCATACTTGATGCTTGACAGCATTTGAGAATGATGGAGGCTCATTTTGTATGATCGTGCTCATGATGGTCGGGTATCCCTGATACCTGTTAGGTTTCTTACTTTCACGGAAGGTTCCTTGGGGTGTAGCATGTCCTTCAGCATCATCAAGTATCCCCCTAAGCCATGAAGGCCTTTTCCTAGAAGAGGGAGGCTCAGGTGGATAAATAAGATCCATGGGTTCCTCCACATCAGGGATTGTTCATCATCTACCCATAGAGATAGTTTCCACAATCGTACGGTTCTTCCTTTTTGCCACACCATTCTACTTAGGAGTATGTGGTGTAGTAGTCTACCTCTTAATGCCATCCTCAGATATGCCTGAGTGAACCAACTGTAATATATCGGAGGTCTTGCTTTAGCTTGAGGGGAATAGTCCCCTTTTGAGCTTTCCTTTGACACATCATGGACATACACCTTCTTTCTCTACTAGGAATTCGGGCATTCCTGCCAACATTTGTCTTACACCGAGTAGAGCTTTATAATGAAGGTGGGAAAACCTCCGATGCCAAAGTTCAGACTGAAGAGATGTGTCATAAGACATGACACCTACCTGACTTTCATCGACCTAATAACATGAAACCTAAGAGTAGAGGCATCTTTAACATTGTTTTTCAGTACAAGTACCTTGCCATCACTGAAGGTTGCCTTGTAGCCTTTGTCTTCCATTGCCGAGATGGACACCAGGTTCTTTCAGAGGTCAGCTGCATTTAATACATCGTGGAATTTCTAGCCTTCTTAAATGCTTGTCCTCTTCCTTGATTCCCAGCTGTCCTCTTACCTTTGCTATTGAATTTGTCATTCCTTTGATTGCCATCAGAGGGAATTTTGATCATCGTCCCAGTGTGAGCCCTTTCTATTAGGGCACTCCCTTGCATAGTGACCTACTTTATTGCAAATGTAACATTGTCCTTTTCTTCCACCCTTAGGTCCAGCGTTTCCTTTTGATTTAGTCCCAGAATTATTTCTTTTCTTAGCATGAGAAGGAAAGGTAGCAGGAGGACCTTTAGGCATGGGCATTTCTTGCTCTTCTACCCTTGTTTCTTCTTGAATGCCTCTAGCCATTAATTCCTCGAAACCAGGAATTACATTATTGTTCAGAAGAGTAGTCTTGAACACGTACCATTCGGATGGTAATCCTCCAAGAGTCGTGAGTGCCATTCCCCTGTCAGTGATAGCCTCCCCAATAGATAGGAGATTGTTCCTGATTTCGGTGATCCTTAAGAAGTATGCTTGCATACTCTCATCTTTATCATTCTTAATTTCCTTCAGCTTATTTCTAAGAAACAAAACTTGATTTGCATCATTTACTTTAAATAAACTCACTAGTCTATCATAGACTTCCTTGGAGGTGTCCAGTTCAGAGATGTAGGCCACCAAGTGCTTGTCGATAGAGTCCCGGATGATCTTTGTTTTGATTTCTCCGTTTTCCCATTTGTTCCAGACAACAGTAGATGCATTTGATGGAGGCTCAACAATATTGCCTCTTACATGGTCCAGCGCTCCTTGATCTTCTAGGGTTAGATCGATAGGCATCTTACATCTGTGATAGTCAACTTTCTTATGGAGCTTGTCTTCGGTAGGAAAGAGTGTTGAGGACCCCATCGTTCTTTTAGGATAGCCCTGCCAATCTTCTCTTCGATGATTGCTCTTGCTCTTGCTCGGGATTTATCTTCACCTCAGCTCTGAAACCATGTTAGATTATGGTATGTTTTATGCTTATAACAATTTACTTATTTTTCTTATTATATTCCATAGATTAGCAATCACATATACATAAAGTAAAGTGCAGATAGAACATTAAACGATCGACAGAAAACAAGCCAAGACAAGAGACAGAAGATGTGGCGGCTAGCCAGGGACAAACCCCACAATGTGTGGGGAAACCCTTTGATCAAATCTTCTTTTATCTTCAATAATTCAGCAGAGAGAAACAATACAATAAATCTGATTTATATCAGCAATAGCAAACCCTAGATCAGCAGCATTAACATTAGCAGCTTCATCATCAAACTAGGGCAGACGATATCTCACAAACCGACCGTCGGATCAGCGTTTGATTCCACCACCCAAAGTTGCAGCTTCCAAAGGAGGTTCAGATGAACCTACAACACAGTTTAGATGAAGAGATCTTCTAGTCCACACATGTCAATCTTTACTTCTGCAGTTGCAGCTTCAGTTTTGGTAGCATCCGGCTTCAAACTAGGGCAGTCGATATCTTGCAAACCGTCTGTCAGATTCACTTGATTCCACCACCAAAAGTTGCGGCTTTCAGAGGAGATGCAGATGAACCTACAGTGCAATTCAGATGAGGAGATCTTCTAGTCCATACAGGTCAATCTTTACTTCTACAGTTGCAGCTTCAGTTTCAGCAGCTTCCGGCTTCACATGTGTGAGAGAGAGACCCATTTCTACGCAGTAGAGAAGAGACTTTTTTCTGTGCAGTAGAGAGAGAGAGAGATGTGATGAGATGAGTGAGTCCAAATGAGGAAAAGTCCTCCTATATTTATACACAACGTTGGTGTTTGAATAGATGCAACTGTTGGGCTTCTGAGCCTACATGAGTTGTAGGTTGGCTTGATAATAATTCCATAATCAAAACAAATTCATATCTCCATGAATACTTATCAGAATCGGATGATCTCTATATCAATCCTACACCTCTCGACGAGAGGAATCTAATAAAAATATTATCATCCATGAATAAGATGACCCACATGAAGTTTTGCCCTGGTTGCCAATTTTAACAGTAGTGTTCTTCCCGAACAAATGAGGTATTAGGGAATCCTTCACACCATCAAGGATGATCAATCATGCCCTCATATCCAAATCATCATACACTTCCAATTCTTTTGGGTCAGTTGGCTTCTTGATGGCTTTCTCGGTGAACTCCTAGATCATGTTGACTTGCAAGACCAACTTGATCCTTTCCTTCCATGGACTATAGTTGGACAACCCGTCCAACCTGTCCTCATACCAGATACCAGCTCGCAACTTTGACATTATCACCTACAATGTGACCAACTCTCTCTTCAGTTGTACTTCGCTGTGCACAACTTTGATTCACTGATTTCCAAAGTAGCTCAGATACACTCTGATACCATGTTGAATTTCCTCGATCTTGGGTCTAGGTTAGAATCTTAAAATCTCTGACGCTACCAAGCCAAGAATCTCAACAAGAACTACTTTGCACAACGGAAAATATAATGCAGTAAATCACATATGCATAAGTATACACAATTTTTAACAAAATTGTACAATAATGTACAATCCAATCTTCGTTATATTAAACCAAATCTAAAGAATACAACAATCTATGGTATACAAGAAACAATGACAATATTCGTTGCAACTTCTATGTTGTATCTTGTCTTGCCGGTCCTTCGCTCCCGTACTGCTCACTAGCTGCCCTTTAGTCCTTCAAAGGACAACACATCAAGACTCCAAGAGGGATGCCACCTAATACTGCTGCATGTCACTTCTGTTGCATGTACATGGGCTGGTCCAATCTGCTCTCTAGGCTAGCCAATTCTCGAGCTCCAATCTTCCAAGCTAGCAGTCACTTTTGTCCACCAAAGTGCTACACTTTCGACACCAATTTTCATCCAACCTTCAGCTCTTCTTTATCACTTCAAGATAGCTTGTCTAGGGCTACTTTGGGTAGCCAACATGCTACCCTCCACCAAACCAATGGCACCCAATTCTTCACTGCAAGATCTGCTCCAATGAAGGCTCCTGATCACCCAATCAAGCCTCCTGATGACCCAATAAAGCCTCCAACTTGGCTCCCACACGCTGCTCAACAATCTAAATCTGATCCAAAACTGGTCAAATCTTTGACCCAACACCTACAAGAATGTCATCACAAACATACTCCATCTCATTGTTCAAGGTCTGCTCCAAACACTGGAAACTAGGCCTATTTAGGGCATCATCATAGTCCTTTTTCCAGTCTTTACTTCTACCCAGATTTGCACCTAAGGACTGCGATTGTCCTTTAGTGAGAGGTTGTCCCTCCACGCTACAACTTTTGTGCAGATTCAAGCCCTTAACACAGACTTGCTCTCCCTTTATTACAACAACACCCTACAAGACCTCTAAACAGGCCTACGACAACCTCTTTTGAGCACTATCACACCCTCAATGAGCCCTCAAACATCCCTACCCTGCCTCGACCCTCTAGAATAGTACCTCGACCCTCCAAACAACAACTTTAGTTACCTGAAAGTGGCCCAAAAACTGACCCTTCTCTCCTATGCAGGTCACCTCCTCTTGCTACGGCCAAAACTGGGATATGTCCTCCTCAACGAGCTCTTGTGTTGTGTTGTGTTGCACAAATTGGATTCCTAAAGTGTCCTCCAACAGCTTCTATTTATACACCAATAGAAGGGCTCCTCCAACGTCATTCTTGGGCTATCCAATTTGTCAAGAGGCTTATTTGATACAAGCTGAGCTTGACACTTAGGGTGCAACCCCACCCATGACCTTCAAAAACTCATATCTGCATTTCTAAAACTCAGAATTAGATGATTCTCATTGCGTTAGAGTCGTCTCGCCGAGAGCTATCATCCTCATCCATCACATGTCGAAATGTACTCATGGTTTTGGCCCAAAATCCAATGGGTGCTGTTGTCGCACAGATCGTCACGACAACGCTCAGATCAGGGGCTGTCACTCCGACCCCCAATCTCTCCGTTTAAGCTTGTCTCCTGCGGCTAACGGGGGTAGACCCTATAGGAAAGTGGATGACCAACTGTGAACCAGTTGGGTTGGGAGACACGAAAGGAAACTAGCACTAGATTGATTTTATTAATTTAATGGACCAGTGCCTTATGGGTTTGATGTTTAAATAATTACTTACTAGATGTTGCAGAAATGCGAACCGTGTACAACAATCATTTATCATCAAATAACTTGAACGATGCAAGATATCCAGTAAATTCACAATGTTTTAACGATGATCTAGCAATTTTAAAACTTCGAAAGATAAAGCTTGATACACAACCACAAAATTTTAAACGCTATCAAAATGATGAACATTAATTCCACATCAAAATTTTAATCTCAGTAGGAAAAAATAAAACATGATAAGTTCCCGAGCTAATACTGAATCTGGCAAAAAATTTCCACAAATATTTTTTATGATTTTCAGAGAAAACTAAAGACTAAATCAAAAAATCAAAACTCTAAGAAAAAGGAACTTTTTATATCTTTTTATATTTTATATATTTTTTACTGATTTTAAATTATATATATTTATGAATTTTTTTTTTTTTTATATGTATACCTAAAATTAAAAAGCTAAAGTCTAACTTAGCTAACTCAAAATCTAATTAAATCTTAATTTAATTAAAACCAATCCTAAACTCAAACCCAAAGAAAAGAATTGAGAAGGAAACCCTTTTTTTTTTTATATTTTTTATTTATGAAAATGAAAAAAGAAAAAAAGAAGAAGTTCGGAGAAATCAAATTTAAAACTATACAGAAAATTAAACAAAGTTTGAATGAAATTCCATTTTTTAGCTAGATAAAAGTTAATGAAACCCAAAAAAAATATATGTACATATACTATCTATCTAACCCTAAGGAAACTCACGCGTACATAAAAAAGGAACGCATGTTTGTTTTGCCTGTTGTTTGCATGTGCAGTCGACGGCAAGGAAGAATGGGTGCGGATGGCGGAAAGGAGCAGTGATTGGATGAGGAGGAGTTGAAAGGAGAATGGCTGCGCTGCAATGTATTGCAGCCGCTGTGGGTTTAAGTAGCAGCATGGAGACTATGAGGGTTTTGCCGGATGACAACGTTTTGTTATATGCAGGTGCGTGGGGAATACAGACAACGTGAACGGTGAGGGATGACAACGTTGAAATCTGTCTGAGATAGCCACGCTTAAGTAATTGCAACACATACAAAGCTTTGGAATCGAAATCTGAAACTATACGGCAAAAGAATTAAATTTCGAATTTGGAATTAAAGCCTGATAATAAAATTAAAAGAAATGCTAGTCGTATCAAGCTTGAGATCAAACGAAAACCCTAAGAAAAATTACATAACCTTGGCAGTTTACCCACGTATTTGGTCCACGGCTTTTTGTAAGTGCAGATAAAGAACCAGCTAACTGAGCTTGAAGTCAATGCATAGACGGCAGATGAAAGGACGCAAGCAGGATTGGAAATCGAATTTCAGACTGCAGGCATTTGCTGAGGGAGGAACGACAGCTCAGTGGCAGCGTACAGGCATAGTGGATAGCCTGGGGATTAAGAAAAACGACTTTGTAATCCTCGGAAAAAATGTTCCAAACCCCAGAAGCTGATTATCAATGAAATCGATGTAAAAAAATTTCCAAATCTGAAAACCCTTGGACAGCGAAACAGTGACCCTGCGAAACTTAATTTTCCACAAGACTTTTATCTCAAACCTGCGAATGGAAAACAGAATTCCGGAAAGTATATGCAAAATTTAAAATGAAACGCTACAAACCGGTCAAAAATTTCAAAATTATAGCTCTACAACAGCCAGATTTGTCAGTTATCATCAATAATATTTTAGAACTTCAGATTTACTATGAAAATACTTAGGAAATCTCTCATGCAAATAAGAAAACGAACTAAATGATTAACCCAGGATCAAAACTAGCTGGGCTCTGCAAGAAAATGCTTGCAGGAGTTGGCTGGTTCGACTGAGAACTTCCTTAAACGCCCGCTGATCTTCTTCAATAAGGGTTTCCTGCACAGCTCACTTCAATCATCAATAAAGAGAGGAAAAACAGTACTAGATCTCAGATTCAATGGAGATACCTGCCATTATTTCAGAAACCCTAATACCATTCAAACCCTAGCAAGTGAACAAGATACCTGTGTTCAGAAATACTCTACAATAAGCTGTTACTAATGGCTGAAAATGAAAATATGCAGAAAATAAAATAGCTCAGAGCACTTCCAGAGAGTAAAACCAACAAGATTTCAACCCCAAAGTCTTTCTTTATTAGCACCAAAAAAAAAAGTTTACAAGAGAGCTTCTTCAGCACAAGACTCACAGATCGAATGATCTCAAATGACCCCTAGCACCCTATTTAAAGGAAAAATTCCCAACGGCTAGTTCGAGTGATCCACGTCAAAATGATCTCGACAGTCGATGAGGATCAAGATATCTCTTAATCTCATCTGTCGAATTTTTAATGCATTAAAAAATTGAAATTCTCAAAATATTATTATTTTATTATTTTTTTTAAGTTTTTATTCTATTTTATTATTTTATTTTTTAATTTTTATTTTTTATTTATTTTTATTTTTATTTTATTTTATTTTTTTATTTATTTTTATTTTTATTATGGATCCTCAAACTCAGCCTTTGGAAAAAATTCCCTGGGACCTAGGACTTAGGATCCATGAGGGGATTAAAACATTTCCTAACCCTCAAGACACTTCACATCATGACTTTTACAATTTTACATCTCAAGGGGGAAAAGCCCTTTAACATAGACCCTTATAGACCACCCAATTCTGCGACCAAACATAATCTAGCAGATTAACACACTAGGATTCTCCTAAGACTCTAATGACAAA
>APFE031588102.1:80579-103790 GCA_000404065.3 Pinus taeda
TGGATCGGTGAGACGAAAAACCTTCCAGAACGTAGATTATCACTAGAAAATTAGGTCCACCTAGGCAATTTACATACATGACTCAACTCTGCTAAGATTATTTACAATTCAACATGCAGACTAGGTTTACAACTTAATATGATCAAGTGGATGATGACTGTCGAATGGCACGGACATGTCGATCAAGCGCTATCCCTTTTGCGAAAAAAAAGGGGGTGTACTGCTATGGGTAGTTGACACGCAGTGGTCAACATCTGGCTCTACTTGGGGACACGTTGCTGCACTGTAGGAATGTGAGAATCCAGAATCTGCACCCACGCAACACATAGCAGAAATAAGTAGCGTCCATTCAAAAATCATCATATAACATTTAAGCACATGAAAGATAGAAGCTCTTTATTTATTAACTATCTAGTAACATGAAAAGTAAATCTAATCCTAAAACAGAAACGAAATGCTGAAATGACAAGGAGTAGGGTTAGAAATACAATACAAAAGATGCCCATGGCATCAGATATCATCTTTGAAGAACAGCTTGAGCATTTGGCCATTCGCAAGTAGATCAAGTGGTTCGCCATCCAATCTGCTCAAGTGGAATGAGTTTGGTCTAGCTATATCTCGAATGATGTACGGTCCCAGCCACAAACTATCAAACTTCTTATGTTTTCCTAGTTTCTCATTTTTGCGGTCCCAAAGCAATACCATATCTCCCACCTGCAGAGATCTAGATCGAGAGAATTTATCAAAGCTTTTCTTAATGTTAGATTGATTTTTACATATAACATCAAAAGCTGTCCTACGAGCTTCATCTAACTCCACAATCTGATCTATTCTATTCTGAACAACATCTTTATCAGTAGAAAAATTCTGAAGGAGCTGATAAGTTGGCAACTTAAGGTGCACAGGTAAGGTTACATCCAAGCCATAAACTAATTCAAAGGGAGATTTACCAGTAGATTTCTTCTTAGTGATTCTATCTGCCCATAAAGCATACTTGATTTTGCTATCCCATGATCTCTTATTATCTCCTACTATCTTCTTGATAATGGTTATGAGATTCTTGTTACTTGATTCAGCCAGACCATTACCCTGAGGATAGTATTTTGACGAATGAGATAAGACAATGCCATACTTGAAACAAAAAGATGAAAACTCTAAGGAACTAACAGCTTTGGCATTGTCAGTAGTGATCTTAGCAGGGACACCAAATCTAGTAATGATGTTATTTTCAATGAAATACATAATAACCTTTTCAGTGGCATTCTTAGTAGAAATGGCCTCAACCCATTTAGTGAAATAATCCGTAGCAGTCAAAATCCATGAGTAGCCATTGCTAGAATTATCATGGAACTTCCCTATGAGTCCAAACCCCAATGCTGAAAAGGTGCCTCTACAATGACAGGTTGTAGGGGCAAGGCAGCAAGCTTTTGTTTCCCATTGAATAGTTGACAGGCTTGACAAGTTCTAACAAACTTGTGCACATCAGAAAAAATTGAAGGCCAATAATAGCCAGCTCTCAAGATTTTGTGGGCGGTAGTTCTAGCAGCATAATGACCACCACAAAATCCTGAATGAAACTCAGAGATCAATTTCTTGGACTCAATGTCGTCAACACACCTAAGCACTATGCCCTCAGGATTTCTCCATCCAAGGCTATCCTTCATAAGGCAATACTTAGTGGCTTTTAGTCTAAGAGCCCTTCTCTTATGAGCAACTAAATGGTTAGGACATGTAAGATTCATCAAGTAATAAACTATGTCCTTGTACCACTCATGCTCTGCGAATCTTTGCAATTCCGGCGAAGATAGATTGCTAAGACAGAACAAACCAAGAGTCCTTTCGTTACTATCAGTCAACATTTGAGCCAAACCTTGGCCTTTAACTAGCTTAGTGGGTCTGATCTCTAAATCATATTCTTGTATCTTAGTAACCCACCTAGCACGAGTCCCTAAACAACTGTTTGAGTTAATATATCTTTAACAGCAAAATGTGGGACGAAAGCAATGATTTTAGAGTAACCCACATAAGTTTTTAAGTGCTTCAAAGACTTGACCAAGGCGTAAGCCTGCTTTTCCATGGTATTGTACTTCAATTCAGAATTTTGAAGTGCTCTACTCATGAAAGCAATGGGCTGCTCATGACCATCTTTATTCATTTGAAGCAGGACACCAGCAATGGTATCTTTGGAAGCAAAAGAAAAAATCATGAAATCCTTGGAGTAATCGGGACTAACTAAGACAAGAGCTCTTGCAATAGCACATTTGATTTCTTGAAAAGCCCTTTTGTCGTCTTCTTGCCAAACAAATTTTGCATCTTTCTTTAGAAGACTTTGAATAGGCTTAGCTATTTCTGCGTAATTTGGAATAAATCTTCTAATGAAATTTGTCTTTCCAAGGAAAGACTGAAGGGATTTAAGATTACGAGGGAGAGGAATCTTTTGGATTGCTTCAATTCTTTCAGGATCAATCTTGATTCCATCCTTAGAAATGATATGACCCAGTAATTTCCCTTCAGTTACTCCAAACACAGACTTAGCTGGATTCAAAGAAATCCCGTATTCTCTGCATCTATCGAAAACCTGCCTAAGATGATTTACATGACTGATACCATCTTTAGAAAATACAGTAAGATCATCTTGATAAATCTCAATAAATTTCCCGATTAATCCCTTGAAGGCATAATCCATTGCCCTTTGGAATGTAGCCCCAGCGTTTGTTGATCCAAACGGCATTCTGATGTATTCAAAGGTACCCCATGGTGTGGTGAATGTGGTTTTATGACGATCTTCCTTTTTAACCCATACCTGATTGTACCCGGAAAAACCATCTAGCAACAACATCATTCCAGAACCGGTTACTCTTTGTAACAAAGTTTCCATGTTTGGCAAAGGGTAATTGTCCTTCTTGCATGCTAGATTAAGGTTTCGGAAATCGACACAAAGCCTTATCGTACCATTCTTTTTCCTAACAATCACCAAATTTGAACACCATGTCGAGTGCCTAGTTTGAGCGATAATTCCTGCTGCAAGCATTTTCGCAAGCTCTTTCTGAACTAAAGGGGCCAATTTAGTATTAATTTGCCTAAGTTTCTGGCGGAAGGGTTTAGCATTTTCATCTTTTAAGGGGATAGTATGTTCCATGACATCTTCCCTATAGCCCTTTAATTCATCATAAGAAAAAGCTAAAACATCTCGATATTCGCGAAGTAAATTAGTTAACTTTTTCCTTTCCTCCACACTAGTACCTTTACCGATTTTAACAATTTTTGGGTTTTCAGAAGTACCAATATTTATCTCGAGATATTCGCCTGGGTCCATCTTATTTTCTTCTCCTAGCTTCGTGGCATCATGCCAGTCAAAATGTTGCTCTAAGGCAACCACATTCCTAGGAGTAGGATTTACGATATGCTCATGATTTAAAGATCCATTCTCCTCAAGATTTATCCAGAAATCCTCAAACTCATCCAAACTATTAAGAAAACGAATGACTTGCTTTTCATCATTGAAGACCTGCTAATGCTCTGAGTTATCTAGAACAGATGGTCTAAATATTACTTCCATTTTGATTTTATCTTTAATTAGCTCATCAGATAACTGGAAAGTAGTAGCAGCTACGACAAGTTCATCTGCCAAACTATTTTGCTCTCTTGGGATTGCTCTGAGGTCAAGGGCATCAAAGTGCTCCATAGTATCCCACACAGCATTTCGATAATTCCTTAGTCTTTGATTTTCTCATGTAAATTTGTTTTTAAGCTGCATGATAACTAAATCAGAATCCCCCTTAATGCTAAGAAACTTAATCTTCAAAGATTTTTCCAATTCAAGACCCAACAATATAGCCTCATATTTAGCGACATTGTTGGTTGCTTCAAATTCTAATCGATAGGCAAACTTGAAAATGTGATCAAGGGGAAATTTAAGCACTATTCCAGCGCCTTTACCATGCCTAGATGCTGCACCATCAAAGTACATATACCAAACTTTATCCTTGAGATCCTTAATCTTATCATTGGGAGGAATTATGAAATTAGACATGATGGCATAGTTCCCAATGTCAGATTGCTCTTTGATTATCTCGTTATGAGGTCTCTTAGGATCTTCGACATGAAATTTTCTTTCGGGCTCTCTATTTAGTCTTACAAAACCATCACCCCTAGGAGAAGGAATCATAGCATATGACCAATTCATTTGAATACTTCCTCCTAGATCAGAGGCCCATTTTCTTGATAAAAGCATACCCCAGGCATCAGGCACATCCACAACAACAATATCCATAACAATCATGATGTCTGGGTAAACTGATAGATGAACTTGCAAATCTTTGATCAAACCATGCACTTCAATTTTCTTAGAATCCATGGTACATATGTTATAGTAGGGTCTATAAACTCTTAAGATAAGTTGTTCCATGACCCTTTTAGTCATTACACAAGCTGATGCACCAGAATCCAACATACAATTATTCAATTTATATCCATTAACCAACAAGGTGATAAAGAAAGGCTGGTGATCTTTGTTATCAGCCTCTAAGCTTTGCAAATATATAGGAGCGTCATGATAGTCGACTTCTCGATTCTTCTGTTGAGAAATATTTATTTGAGGACCTTGGATAGCTTTTAGTAACTTATCTCTTTGGGAAGGGATTTTAGCAATCTTGGAGACAGGAACCCAGATTTTGGCATTGTTAAACCAACTTCCCAAATCGACATCAAATCCAGAGTTTAAACCAGGGTTAAATGTTTGAGGGGGAATTTGACTCCCACTTTGATCTTTATCCCTTCTCTAGTAGGTCAAACCTTTATCTCTAGCAATTTCCAAGATTTGCTCGGGAGAGGGTTTTTCACCATATAACCTAGCCAAAATGTCATCTTCATTTTCAAGGTTATTTATACTAAAAGCTGATGAAGGATTCATAACATCACGACTATTCTCCTTGACCTCTATCCAATCATTCATAAACAAAGGAAACTTGCTACCTACCACATTTATTTGATCACCAGTTCCAAACATCCCGTTATCTAAGATTCTTCTAACGATAGGGCAAGTGGCTTCTTCATGAAGAGCATCACAAACCCGACAATAAGGAGGAGCATTATCAACCAAATTAGTAAACGGATTAGGGGGTCTCTGCTCACTAGATTGACCCTTCTTTTGCCAATTGTTATTTCTGTTATTATTATTTCGAGGCAGGAAATTTTGCGTTTGCGTTCTTTCCATTTGGACCAACCTATTTTGCAAAGTGGCTATTTCCTTAATATGATTAATTTCCATGGTTTCAATCTTTTGAAGCAATTTGAGAACAAGCTCACTTTCAGGTTCTTGAACTTCGTTTCCTTTAGATTCTTTTAGTTTCGTAGCAGCTCTATCGAAACCTGGGATCTCAGATTTCCCAGATGTTGCCTTGTCCTTTTCAAGTTCTATAGCTAAGGCTTGCCAATCCCTATAATCATTAAGTCTAGCACGCCTTAACTCATAAGATGGCTCAAGACTAAAGGCATCAATGTAAAAATCTCGAAGAGATTTGTCGGTAGGTTTATACTATATAGTCTTGAGGTAATTCTTTAATAATGTCATTAAACCTTTTATTAAATTCTTCAGCAGTTTCATTCTCTCTCTTTTTTATTATGCTAATAGCTTTCACAAGGTGTCTTCCCTCTCTTATCTCCATACTTTTCTTTAAATGCGTTAACAATCGATTGTAAGGAATCAAATGAATTTTGAGGTTTTTCTATAAACCAATCTAGAGCATCACCCTCCAAAATTAGAACAAAAAGGGTCATTTTCACATTTTCATGATTAAAATCAGCGGTCCTTGCGTATTTCCCCAACCATGAACTAAAAGCTTTCAGATGTGAATTAGCACTGATTACGTTATCTCCCTGAAAGATAGGCAATTTATCCATTCCATGTTTTGGAATATCATTGGGATAACCCTGAATATTAGCAAAGTTACATGGGGTGAATATGTCCATGATGTCGTGCTCAACTGGACCAGTAAAAAGTAAATGGATATCAGAGAGGGCTTCTTGTCCGAGGTTAACAAGAAGTGTACGAGAAGAGAGTTTGTGTAATCATACTCTGAGGGCCCTTTCAGGATCAGGAGCAGGATTGCACAGACTGCTTGGATGTCTTCTAGTATACACTCTTGAAGATAATATATGAAGTGGAGTCGCCACCTGCACAGGAAGTGAAACACGGAAAAGCTTGAAATGAAAGGACCAAGGACAAGAAAAACTCTGTCCCTGGCAATGACGCCAAAAAATGTTGTCGCACAGATCGTCACGACAACTCTCAGATCAGGGGCTGTCACTCTGATCCCCGACCTCTCTGTTTAAGCCTGTCTCCCGCGGCTAAGGGGGGTAGACCCTATAGGAAAGTGGATGACCAACTGTGAATCAGTTGGGTTGGGAAACACGAAAGGAAACCAACACTAAATTGATTTTATTAATTTAATGGACCAGTGCCTTATGGGTTTGATGTTTAAACGATTACTTACTAAATGTTGCAGAAATGTGAACCATGTACAACAATCATTTATCATCAAATAACTTGAACGATGCAAGATATCCAGTAAATTCACAATGTTTTAACGATGATCTAGCAATTTTAAAACTTCGAAAGATAAAGCTTGATACACAACCACAAAATTTTAAACACTATCAAAATGACGAACATTAATTCCACATCAAAATTTTAATCTCGGTAGGAAAAAATAAAACATGATAAGTTCTCGAGCTAATACTGAATCTAGCAAAAAATTTCCACAAAATTTTTTTATGATTTTCAGAGAAAACTAAAGACTAAATCAAAAAATCCAAACTCTAAGAAAAAGGAACTTTTATATCTTTTTTATATTTTATATATATTTTTACTGATTTTAAAATTATATATTTTTTTATGATTTTTTTTTTATATACTAAAATTAAAGAGCTAAAGTCTAACTTAGCTAAGTCAAAATCTAATTAAAATCTTAATTTAATTAAAACAATCCTAAACTCAAACCCACAGAAAAGAATTGAGAAGGAAACCCTTTTTTTTATATTTTTTATTTATGAAAACGAAAAAAAAGAAAAAAAGAAGAAGTTCGGAGAAATCAAATTTAAAACTATACAGAAAATTAAACAAAGTTTGAATGAAATTCCATTTTTCAGCTAGATAAAAGTTAATGAAACCCAAAAAAATATATGTACATATACTATCTATCTAACCCTAAGGAAACTCACGCGTACATAAAAAAGGAACGCACATTTGTTTTGCCTGTTGTTTGCATGTGCAGTCGAAGGCAAGGGAGAATGGGTGCGGATGGTGGAAAGGAGCAGCGATTGGATGAGGAGTTGAAAGGAGAATGGTCGCGCAGCAATGTATTGCAACCGCTGTGGGTTTAAGTAGCAGCATGCAGACTATGAGGGTTTTGCAGATGACAGCATTTTGTTATATGCAGGTGCGTGGGGAATACAGACAGCGTGAAGGGTGAGGGATGACAGTGTTGAAATCTGTCTGAGATAGCCATGCTTATGTAATTGCAACACATACAAAGCTTTGGAATTGAAATCTGAAACTATACGGCAAAAGAATTAAATTTCGAATTTGGAATTAAAGCCTGATAATAAAATTAAAAGAAACGCTAGTCGTATCAAGCTTGAGATCAAACGAAAACCCTAAAAAAAATTACATAACCCTGGCAGCTTACCCACGTACTTGGTCCGCGGCTTTTTGTAAGTGCAGATAAAGAACCAGCTAACTGAGCTTGAAGTCAATGCATAGACGGCAGATGAAAGGACGCAAGCAGGATTGGAAATCGAATTTCAGACTATGGGGATTTGCTGAGGGAGGAACGACAACTCAGTGGCAGTGTACAGGCATAGTGGATAGCCTGGGGATTAAGAAAAACGATTTTGTAATCCTCGGAAAAAATGTTCCAAACCCCAGAAGCTGATTATCAATGAAACTAATGTAAAAAAATTTCCAAATCTGAAAACCCTTGGACAGCGAAACAGTGACCTTGCAAAACTTAATTTTCCACAAGAATTTTATCTCAGACCTGCGAATGGAAAACAAAATTCCGGAAAGTATATGCAAAATTTAAAATGAAACCCTACAAACTGGTCAAAAATTTCAAAATTATAGCTCTACAACAGCCAGATTTGTTAGTTATCATCAATAATATTTTAGAACTTCAGATTTACTATGAAAATACTTAGGAAATCTCTCATGCAAATCAGAAAACAAACTAAATGATTAACCCAGGATCAAAACTAGCTGGGCTCTGCAAGAAAATGTTTGCGAGAGTTGGTTGGTTCAGCCGAGAACATCCTCAAACGCCCGCTGATCTTCTTCAATAAGGGTTTCCTGCACAGTTCACTTCATTCATCAATAAAGAGAGGAAAAACAGTACTAGATCTTAGATTCAATGGAGATACCTGCCATTATTTCAGAAACCTTAATACCATTCAAACCCTAGCAAGTGAACAAGATACCTATGTTCAGAAATACTCTACAATACGCTGTTACTAATGGCTAAAAATGAAAATGTGCAGAAAATAAAATAGCTCACAGCACTTCCAGAGAGTAACACCAGCAAGATTTCAACCCCAAAGTCTTTCTTTATTAGCACCAAAAAAAAAGTTTACAAGAGAGCTTCCTCAGCACAAGACTCACAGATCGAATGATCTCAAATGACCCCTAGCACCCTATTTAAAGGAAAAATTCCCAACGGCTAGTTCGAGTGATCCACGTCAAAATGATTCTCAAAATATTATTATTTTATTATTTTTTTTTTAAGTTTTTATTCTAATTTTATTATTTTTAATTTTTTATTATGGATCCTCAAACTCAGCCTTTGGAAAAAATTCTCTAGGACCTAGGACTTAGGACCCATGAGGGGATTAAAACATTTCCTAACTCTCAAGACACTTTACATCATGACTTTTACAATTTTACATCTCAAGGGGGAAAAACCCTTTAACATAGACCCTCATAGACCACCTAGTTCTGCGACCAAACATAATCTAGCAGATTAACACACTAGGATTCTCCTAAGACTATAATGACAAAATTCATTCCGGTTTCGGGGTCAGGTTGAAGGAAAACTCTGCTGATCATGGATCAGTGAGACGAAAAATCTTCCGAAACGTAGATTATCACTAGAAAATTAGGTCCACCTAGGCAATTTACAGACATGACTCAACTCTGCTAAGATTATTTACAATTCAACATGCAAACTGGGTTTACAACTTAATATGATCAAGTGGATGATGACTGTCGAATGGCACGGACATGTCGATCAAGCGCTATCCCTTTTGCGAAAAAAAGGGGGTGTACTGCTATGGGTAGTTGACACGCGGTGGTCAACTGGTGCAAAACCCCTACCTTAGGTTCCAAGCCCACAAGTGACTCTTGTGGTGCTTTGTCCTCCAATCCTCGTACCCTAGAGATTGGAGTACTTCCCAAGCTACTCAAAAATCAACACTCTTGACAGACATAGTTCCAAAAGAATATAGGGATCAATGATACATACCACTTAAGCACCAACTTTCCTGGTCTTTTTGTAGGTTTAAAATGACTAATTCATCACCTTGTAATTGTTGCCTCAATTGTAGATGGTCAATCTTCTTCAAATGTAGGATGGGGTCTCTTCAAGGGTGATCTCAATGCTCTTTTCTTCACCATAGCTCTAAAACCATGCTGAATTTCTAGTTGCAGATAAGACTAGAACAATTTTCAATCTAATAACTACTTCCAATGATATAATTTTGATTTCTTTAGAGCATTCCAATCATTAAGCAGTTACACTTTGAAAATTTGAACCATTAACTTTAGTAGAGCAACATAGACTACAGTGAAATCAATGAGACAAGAGACACCAAAATTTCTAGGGACGAAACCCCACAAGGGGGAAAACCCAATAAGATTTCATTATGAGAGAAGAGATAGTTCAATTCATCAAATTATACATCAGAATATTCCAGTCAAAGGTCAACCATTGACTTTATTAAATGCAAAGTCAAATTAAGTCAAAGGAGAGAGAAAAATCAATCTTCTACTCACAATCAAGTTTGGTCAAGGAGACCGAATTTCGGCCTACAACTCCTAGTCAAAGGGCCGAAGTTTGATCCTGTAGTACCTTAGAAAAACTTTGTCGAATCAAAGACTTTGACTTGCGGTCAAAGCTCAGTCAACACCCAAAAACCAGTGTCAAAGCTCGGTCAATAGCTGGTCAATGATTCCAATAACATTCGGCCTTCAACCATAGGGAGAGATTCAATCAAACCACAACAGAAGAATGCAAGTCAATGCTAGTCAACGCAAAGAGCAAAAAGTCAATTTCGCTTGGTCAAAACATACATCTTCCTCCTTCGCATGTGTGAACAAAATCTGTGATATTCCTACTTAGCAACATTGCTGAGGGAAATATCAATCTTAGCTAATTTTGTCTTATTTCATGTTTGCACTTAGGAGATGTGTGTTTAGAGGTCCCACATGAATTTTGGGATTAAGTGGGGGCCCAAACATTAGGAAGGGAAATATTGCGGCTCTAGTGGAGCGTTGGGGCCACCCCATGGATAATTACGACCCACATGTGGAGTACGTTCTCATTTTAGTGAAGTTGGTGGGGGACAGTCGAGTTGGGCCCACATGGGCATCTTGGAGGCTCTTTGATAAATAGAGCAAGAGGCACTCATTTTGGTCATTCATCCATCTATTCAGAAATCTTGTCTTTGACATAGCACATGTTGATTTTGGGTAGCATTGGATGTGCTCTAGCTCTGAAATTTTGTGGAGGGGCTAGAATAATGAGATCTCGAAAACCCAGAAATCGTTTGGAGAAATTCCACTCAGATGAGGAGTTATTAAAATAATTAATATTTTTAATGGGTTCCTAAGTCTAAACTTAGGAAAATAAAAATATTAATGGGTATTAATAAGAATATGGGTGAGAAACTTCTAAGTGACGAGGATCAAGTCTGTTTTAATCTTAGCCGTTGATTAGGGACTTAATCTCGGTCGTTGATTCATCAACAAGAAAAGTATAAGAAGAGGCTTGAGGGTTAGTTGGAGACACACTTGAGAGATTAGTCAGTTCGATTTTTCTGCGGCAAGGTTTGCTGAGAAAATCGAACAAGTGATCTGTTGCAGTGAGAGGGGAAGCTTGGTAGAGGGACTTTAGTCCAAGGCCGAGAATACATAACAAAGAGGAAGAGAAGCACCAGGAGAGCTCTGATGCAATGAAACAGAGGGAGAGCTCTGACGCAATGACACAGAGGGAGAGCTCTGACGCAGTGATGCAGAGGGAGAGCTCTGATGCAGTGTCGCAGTGACACAACTCCTAGAGGAGGTGATGCAGTTCCAGCGCAGTGCTTGGAGCAGCTATCGCTGCCCATCACTAGGAACAACGTAGTCACATGTGGGGTTTGTTGATCTGTCTCTGGATAGAGGTACTTCTGCCTGGTCTATTCTCTGTTGGGTGAGCCAGATTTGGCACCCTATTTGTATTCAGAAATCTGCTTAATAAAACAAACCCTCTTTATGTTGCACCGATTTTCCCGAATTGGGTTTTTCCGGGGACGATTGTCCAAAAATAATGGTGTCCCTTGTGTATTTGTCTTATTTTATTTTAGTTCATGATTTGTATGTATGTGTAGTCTGCAATAGTGTTTTCATCGATATTTAAATAATTAAATAACTTGTTGAATCTGAAACAAGTAGGAGATGGTAAACCAGTGATTGCAGTAGGATTTCTGATGTGTAGATTTAGAAATTTTCACAGCACGCTTGAGCTGAAGCCAAATCTGCAAGTGTTGTTTAGTACAGGAGTGTCTCTGAGCGGAGATCTCAACTCTTGCTTCGGTGAACTTCAAGTGCCAGCCCAAGGAGGGAGTTTCATTCAATTTCAATTGTTCTAGCAGTGGGAGTGCAAGTTTTGTGGGGAGGAGACACTAGCAACAACGCAGGGACTGTGTAGTGCTTGAAGGAGGCACACTTGGGAGTTGCGGAGTGAAGGGAGTTTGGGCCTAAGATTTGAGGAAGAGTCCGGGAGAGCCCTTGCTTGGGGTTTGCAACCATTTTGGGAATTTACCAGCACTTTGGAGGAGCAGCAAACATAGGATCTATTGCAAGTTACATCTTCTATTTGTGGAGGGGCCAAGCCTTTGGGGTCAATTTTGGAGCGTCAAAACTAGGACAAAGCCTTGCTGGGTTATTCTTGGTTTTTGACAAGGAACTCAGAAATAAGTTGGCATAATTTTTTGCGCAGATTTGAGGGATCGAACAGGGGTCCCAATTTAGCCGGCAGCTAGAGGAGTTAGGAGAAATTTGGGCCGAAATTCTGAAGTCAACATTTGGCCAATTCCTTTGTGGGTTTTTGTGGGTTATTGGTGGAGAGCCCGGGGTTAAATTCCTAAAATTTTTAGAGCATCAGAGGAGGCCCTTGCAACCATTATACATAGCCAACAACACAGAACTTTCTAGGCATTTCAGTGCAAAGCCAAGGAGAACCAACTAACACTCTTGGCAGAGATCTCATATTCATCGCTTGGGCTTAGCTAGCTTTCCTAGGGAAAGCTCAGGTGCATACTTTCCAGGCACCTATTGTACTTCATGATTTATTAATAAAATGGCTGAGCAGCACATTTCAGTGCAAAGCCAAGGAGAACCAACTAACACTCTTGGCAGAGATCTCATATTCATTACTTGGGCTTAGCTAGCTTTCCTAGGGAAAGCTCAGGTGCATACTTTCCAGGCACCTATTGTACTTCATGATTTATTAATAAAATGGCTAAGCAGCGCAGCGTTTGGCTTTAAAATGGTGTTCTGATGGTTTGAGTAATTTTCTCTGTGTATTTGCTATATTTGCTTTGTTTAACATTGTATATTTCCATTAGGAATATTAGAGTGGTATCAGAGCATGATTTTGGCCAGCTGTGGGTCTAAATCACACAAATGCTCAATTGCTATTGTGGACTAGAATTCCAAAGGCTAAAACACTAGCCCCATATTATTCTACAGATTGAGCTTATGCCCAAAAATGTCTCAATAAAAGGGATTTGAAAATGTTACTAGGAGCATCGAGAGATTGTCAGCAAAGGCAACAAGAAGAAACCGTAGTTGCTGACCCGCAGATGAAGGGAATAAGAGGAGCATGATTGTTGAACGAAATGATAGTAGAAATACTACAGAGACGAAGATAGGAGGCAGAGGTAGTGACGAGATGAGAGAGAACATACCCTTGGAGGGGGGAGTTCACCTATATATGTTCCAGCCGATTGAGCATGAGGCTAATGGCACGTAGGAGGAGCACGAGGATACACCTAGTGTGATGGAGGAGTCACCCCTATTGGAGTTTCCTTTGGTAGCCCCAGTAGACAGATTGGAGGCAGTTGAGCACACATCCGTTGATGAGGCATCTCGGTCTATGACAAAGCTTCAGAACGACATCCACCTACAACTCATTGATGAGCATGTCTTGCATGTTGGGTTGTCTATGGAGGAGCAGTTGGAGGTTCATGTCAAGCCCATGATGGAGGAGGATGTGCAAGATCTGACTAGGTAGCTTTGTCTCCCTCTCCAATGGGCATAGGTGACCCAATAGTGTTGCTAACCTGGTCATCCCCTTCGGTATGTGCAGAAACCCTCGCCGCTCTCAATCCAATGCGTAGGGGTGGGGCTAATAATGTTGTAGATCAGAGTTGCACAAGGTACAACATCCGCATGTCAGGGTTGTTCTATGTGTGGGAGTTCATGCATTTGATCCCTCTCTTGGGGTTGGATGGTGAGAGATTCTGAGTTGGTACCTTGTGGAGTGGGCTATGGAGATGGTGGTGGACCCAGGTGTAGCTTAGCAGGAGCTTCAAAGCAATGAGGATAGCGGAAGCCCAGATCGGCATTGGGATCCAGGTGGGACTACCTATCATTTCCCAAGTATGCTTGTTGACTACAACTTGGATGGTACAGTTGACCTAGCGGTTGATCATGCACGTTCTTTAGGGGAGTCTCGGTCAGCACCAGCGGCCAACCAGTTTATGGACATACTCCTTTGGTTGTCTTGGTATGACGTCTGTAAATGGGATCGAGGGATCAACATACTCTGGCAGGAGTTTGTCGGAGGAGGTGGCATTGGCAGGCTACCAGATGATGCCTTGTATGGATCTAGGGACTCTTCACTTTTGTGTGGGGCACAGAGGACGCAGTGGAGCAGAGCAGTGGTGGCATCACTGCTGACACATAGGGAGATTCACTTCTCGGATCCCTGAGGGGGGATTAGGAGAGAAGACCAATTCATCAACGGTTATAGTGATGTGATGGTGGAGGTGATGATAGTGATCAGGTGTGACCCGACACGTAGAGACACAACTCTAATCCATCACATCCAAGGATGTGCGGAAGCATCTAGCGTTGAGCAATGGACTATTGGTGGACATGGAGGTGCATGGTGGTGTACTGTAGTGCGTTGGATTGCATTGTGGAGTAGGAGTGTCTTACATCACATTGAGTACATGCAGGGAGTGATTGGTGCCTTGATACAGACAGGGCATGGGACGGTATAGGGTGGTATAGCGGTAGTCGGGGATTTCCTGTGGTGTACAGAGATAGGACTTCGCCTGTTTTATCAGTAGATCCGAGATAGAGAGAGGGGCTCCCATAGGGTTATTCTTCAGTACCCCAGCAGATTCTTAATCCTACCCTTGGGGACCTCCCCACCCATGACTCTCTAGTTGAGACGTTTGGTGGAGGCATGGGTTGACAGATGTAGGCTTAGGGATGAATTGGTTTATTGCCTAGGTAGCATAGGTTCCACTCCTGGGCTCACACAAGGGAAGTCGATTGCGACGAAACTGCATGATGCACTTCGGGCAAGAAAGTCTGAGGTGTCACAGGAGCCCAAGGGATGGTGGATGGTAGACTTCATCTACATGAGGGCACCCATACTCTGAGCAGTTTCCAGATGTATCATCAGGAGTTGGGATAGTGGACTACACTGTGTGGTTTGATAGGAGTAGGGCAGGTTGGCTTGCGCATTGTTGTCGCACAGAATGTCTAGGCACCGCGACAACGACTCAGATCGGGGGCTATCACCCTGATCCCCAATTTCTCTGTTTAAGTTGTCTCCCTACAATAGGCTAAAGGGGGTGGATCCTATGGAAAAGTAGAATGAAGAAGAACTAGTTGGGAACCAACCAGTTCAGGAGACACAGTGAAGCGATCAAGTACTTGATTAAGATTTAGTAAGACTTATAGGATTTGATTAGATTTTAAACGATTGATACTAGTGCCTTATGGAGTCAACGATCTTGCTAGGGAAATTAAGACCAAGTAATCGATTAAGAATTGTTGCTTAGATGAATGACTATCTTATATGAAGTGCAGATCATAAAGTTAATATGAGATGCAAGGATCTTGGGTTAATTTTAGTTAAATGCCTATCTAAGTTTTAACTCTTCGATCCTTTCTATATTGAGCCTGATTTCGTAGTAATTAGCAGAAAGAAGATAAGGTGAAACACATTAAGGTGTGATTAACGATACCTTTCCTGAAAATCTAACATACCTGGTGTCTCTGGCGCTGCAAAGAGTTGTGGCTCTGACGACTGCAATGTCACCGTTTTAAGTACTATTAAAAGCAGGCTTCTCAAACAAAGATGGATGGATACCTATCTCTCTATGGACCAAGCTTATGTTTGGAAGTAAATTTTAGTTATGCAGAATGAACTTAATATGCAAATGTGCGAGATGATCAGAAGACGAAATGAAGTTAGATTCAAGGATGAAAAGTGCTTATAGTACGATCTGATTCAGAGTTATATATATCAAAGCCCTTAATTGTCAAAATGAATGTTCACTTCACTAGACAAAGATTGAAAGATAAATTTCTTAGCAATATCATAATTAAACAACAAGCTTACTTCAAATCTTCTAGATTCTTTCAAATGCAATTATGGCTCAAAGAGAACAAAAACGTCTTCACAAATTAATATCAGATGTTCGAAAAATACTCAATTTATGAAACAAAAGATACGCATTTTATCACAATTCCATGATAGAGAGTACTTAATTTTCATAAATTAGTTTTTAGGATAGCAGTAAGAAAAACTTTATGAAAGAATTAATATGACAATGAAAATAGTAAGTTATCAATAATATCTTTATGCCAAAAATTTACCGAAAAGTTTCCAAACTTGCCCACATGAATTATCAAAAAAATTTAGCCTGTTATGATGTGATTTCCAGAATTATATCAGATCTGATATACTTATTATAGCTAGCAATTAAAACATGAAATAAGCCTAATGATGAATGTCCAACTCAAGAAATTAATTCCTTAATGTATTAGACAACTTAGGAACTGATTTAGGCTAACCCACATGAAATTTTGCCACTGTTATATTTCAGACTTAAGAAACAGAATTATTCAGAGATAATAGTGACTCAAAATGTAGATCTAGGCCAAATTTTTAATACACATCAAACATAAATGACTTATTAATGGATTTAACAATTTTTTTAGTTAATTTCAAACTACTTAGATGTGTTTTTCACCACTATTAGAAATGTATATGACTGTTGTAGCAAACAGTGAGGAAAAAGATGGTTTAGAGATCAAACCCTTAGGCCCTAGGCCTTGAAGATCACTTGCCCAAGTTGCCAAAAAAAATTCAATACCTGAAACACAATTTTTTACCAAATTTTCTGTAAAAACCCACTAATGATCAGCTTCAAAAAATTAAATAAATTCAATACCTGAAACACAAATTTTTACCAAATTTTCTGTAAAAACCCACTAATGATCAGCTTCAAAAAATTAAATATTCAAATCAGAAATGGAGCAAGGGGAATCTAGGACCAATGAGAGCTAGCAGAGGGCCAATAGAACTAGTGTCGGACTGGGAAGAGGCAGATCTAGGCTTAGGAGCACCGAAACTTGAAACCCTTGTTCTGAAAAAAATATTTTGCTTCAAATCTTCATATTTATTGCAAAATTTTTAATGGTTGGCCTTGCAAAAAAATTTGGGACAAGATATTGCCCTCCAGGGCCTATCTGTCTCAAAACCTTAGATTTGCTTGAAAAAATATCAAATCTGAAGATTTACTTGGCTGATTTCCCAGATCTATTCCTGCAAACAAGCTTTGAGCCTAGATCTTGCCCTCCAGGTTATAGATCTAGCTCAGATTTGAAGATTTTCTTAGCTGATTTTTCAGATCTATTCCTGCAAACAATCTTTGAGCCCAGATCTTGCCCTTCAGGGTCTAGATCTAGGTTAGATCTGAAGATTTTCTTGGCTGATTTCTCAAATCTATTCCTGCAAACAATTTTTGAGCCCAGATCTTGTCCTCCAGGGTCTAGATCTAGCTCAGATCTGAAGATTTTCTTGGCTGATTTCTTAGATCTATTCTTGCACAAGTGAAAAGAAAAAACCCAATACCCAATATGTACAAAAATAGAGAAAATCTCAAAAATCCAAGTGTTAAAATTCAAAATTATGTTACAAAATTTCAGATATACACAAGTAGATAACAAAACTATACAAATAATTTACAAATATATACAAATAATTTACAGATCTATTAGATCTGAGTATGAATTCAACTCCGCTCCCAGATCTGATAATCTAAGGCTCTTAATAGTCAGATCTATCAAAATTCCCACAAAATATTTAAAAGATTTTGAAATTTTAGAGAGGTACTAGCCCAAAAACACCTTGCAGAAAAAAGATTATCGTTAGATAAATCCTAAGGCTTATATGAAGTAGGCTCTTTAGAAAATATGTGTTGAGAGTTGGCTAGTCCAACCGAAGACTATCCCCAAACGCTCAATGAGAACCTGAGAGATATTCTGCAAACACTAGATCAACCATCAAATCAAGTAGAGAAATAGAACAACAATAAAATTCTGAAGAAATAGAGATACCTGCTACTTCAATCAAAATTAAAAATGTTATCCTAAATCCAACAAACTAAATAAGATACCTGTATTCAGATTATTCTAAAAGAGCTATTGACTGATAGTTTTCACATACTATTAGGCAGAAATTAAACAATGTTACCATAAATTCATGAAGATGAACATTACAACACGTTGAAACCCCAAAGACTTGCATTAATTCAAAAAAGTATACAAGAGAAATTGAGAGCTTAGTACACGATCTAGAGATTGGATTAATTGACTGGAAAATGACTTCCTATTTAAAGATAAATTTTCCAACGGCTAGTTCGAGTGATCCTCGTCAAAGCAATCTCGATTGTTTATGAGGATCAAAATTTATTTTAATCTCATCCGTCAAAATTTTAAATTCTTGAGGAAATTCGAATTTTTCAATTAAATGCATTTTAATTAATTCAAAAATTAAATTTTGAATTAATTTCCTCAAAATTTTGACTTTGAATTAACCCCAGGGACCAAAGATTTAAAATTTAGCAAAATAATTAATTTACTTTAGTCCCGAGACCTTCAAAAATTTGATATTTTAAGGACCAACGAATTTTGCCTTTGGAGAATTTAAATTTATCTAGGACTTAGAAATAATTAAATTTATGGCTTAGGATTTTAATTAGATTTTGACCATAAAATTTAATTAATTAACCTATGAGGGGATAAATTATTTTTCCAACCCTCAAGACACTTTACATCATGATTTTCATATTTTTTACATCTCAGAGGGGAAAACCCATTTGTAAAAGACCCTCACAGACTACCCATTTTTGCGACACAAATATAATCCACTAGACCAAGCAATTTGTAATAAAATAATCTAACCAAATAGTGAGGATTATTCCCAAATCACTTTTGCATAGACTCGATCTAGAACACTAGGATTCGCCTAAGATCCTAATGACAAAATCCATTCCGACTTTGGGGTAAGATTGAAAGAAAACTCTTTCGACCATTCGAGAATGGACCGGTGAGACAAAAAACCTCCCGGAATGTAGATCATCACCAAAAAAGTAGGTTTACCTAGGAAATTACATAAACGAACGGATCTGCTAAGATTATTTACATTATACACGTAGAATGGGTTTACATTATAACATGATAATCAGAATGATGATGATAGCTGAATGACACAGACACGTCGATCAAGCGCTATCCCTTTTGCGAAAAAAGGGGGTGTACTGCTATGTGTTGTTGACACGTAGTGGTCAACACGCGTAACAGACTCCTGATACTTGGGTTCCACCCATGGGATACATACAGGGATTAGAGATGAGGGCCAGATGGGTTCTAGCAAGTAGCAGCGCTATGCAACGACATTCTGCGAGGAGTGGGGGTTATGAGATCGCAGTATGGTTGGGGGATCTAGGCATCCAATTGGCAGGTAGATCACTCCCCTTGGTGATGAGCAAGGTCATGGTAGAGGGTTATCCAGTTCACCTTGGGCTTTACACATGGGGGATCACTGAGACTTGTTGTAATTTCTAAGTCTAACACATCAGAAATCCCTACTGCGTTATCTGGTTTATTATCTCCTACTTGTTCTTTCCTTTAACAAGTTATTTATAAATATAAAAACCGAAATAAACACAAATGAAACCTTAACACATATACAGATCAACAACTGAAATAACTGAGACAATCACAGAAGGGACACTGTTATTCTTGGACAATCGTCCCCGGAAAAATCCAATGCGAGAAAACCGGTGCAACGGATATGAGGGTTTTATTATTATGTAGTTTCTGAATACAACTAGGGTGCCAGAAATGGTTCATCCTTTAGAGACTTTCCTTGGCAGAAGTAGCTCTCCTCGGAGACAGGTATTCCTATTGATCAGCTATCAAATGATTGATCCCACAACAACTTTGACAGTTCCTTAGCTGGACAGCGAAAGCTGATCCAAGCTTCTCTCTAGAACCGCGTCACCCTCCAGGGATTGCGTCACCCTCAACGGCTTTGCCTCTGCCTCTCAGCTCCCAGTCTACCCCACAAAAATTCCTTAGCGCTGCCTCTTCAACCCTGCATCATCTCTGCTAGCCTCTGTTGTCTCTATGTCAACCTCTTGGCCCTCTGCGTTAGCCTCTTGGCCCTCTGTGTCACCTGCGCTGGCCTCCTCAACCTCTGCGTCAACCTTCCAAGGCTCTGCGCTGTCTCTCCGACACTTTCTCTGCCTCTTTGATATGTATTCTCGGCTTTTTGCCAAACTGCCCCTCGCTGCAACAAATCACTAACTCGATTTCTCAGCAAACCCTGCCCCACAAAATTGAATTCTTGATCAACTTGGTGTGTCTCCAACTGACCCTCAAGCCTCCTCTTATACTTTTCCTGATGAGTCTTCAACGACCGAGAATAAGTCCCTAATCAACAGCTAAGTTTAGGTTTGGCTTGATCCTCGTCATTTATAACTTTCTCACCCATATTATATTAATACACATTAATATTTTAATTTTCCTAAGTCTATATTTAGGAACCCCATTAAAAATATTAATTAGCTTCATGTGCCTTAGCCTCATCAACAATTTTCACTTGGGAGATCTCATGTACCTTAGCATCTCCACCATTTTTCACGGCTAGAGCACATCCGATGCTACCAAAAATCAACACTCCCTCTTAGCGAGGAATTTGCTTTAATAATGCGTCACTACAGAAACATTACATTGATGTTCCGCATCGGTACCTGTGCTGATGCTGGGCCTGCTGCCTCACATCCCTTGCACTGTTGCTTCCTGTACTACTGCCCATGACACTACCACTGCCGCTGTTACATCTGTACTGCAGCTCCCTCTCAACACGTTGCCCCTAACACAACTACTGCTAACTGTTGCACTGCAACTGAGTTACCGAGAAGTAGGTAACTGAGTTCCCCCAAATATTGACATCCCAGTCAGTCTGGAAGCCTCATGATGCTGAAGCAGCCTCTGCTGCTAACCTGTGCTCCCTCTACTGCCACTGTGTTGCTGCAAACACCTTTATGCCTTTCGCACTGTTGCAACCTCCTCTGCGCTGCTGTTGGGCTGTGTTATATTCTTTCCACGACTAACCTACGTAGTGAACCGAGGGGTCTGGCCCCCCCTTTGTTGGCCGATTGCGCAGCAGGGGGGTCACAGGGGGGCGGCAGCCCCCCCTGTTCGAGGGGTTTGAGGGCGGCGAGTAGCCCCCCTCTACGAGGTCTGGGGTAGCGCCCTGGGAAAAAAAAAATTGGACCCTATATTAGGTTGGGCGAACCTACCTATGGTTCTCAGTCCATGGTTTTGGATGCTTTGGCATGTATAAATATGTATTGTTACATTGAAATGAACATAATGAAAAATCAAGTTGGTAGTCCCGGTTTTGGGATCTAATGGGAAATCTATGTGTATATGTGTTTTATGTGTGATGCTCTCGCATTTTTATTTTTCCTGTGATTTAGAATTCGTATGCAGGTAATTTCTGTACGGGGTTAAAACCTACATTTGGTATCAGTGCAGTTTTGGCTTCAAGGGGACGCCTTTATTGCTGAGGGGTTTCGCTCGGGCTTGTGGTAGACCCTGTTCAGTGGGAGATCTGCGAGATCGATTCTGGTTGTGAAAGAAGATGGCGAGCAGCGGAAAGATAGAGATTGAGAAGTTCAATGGTCAGAGTTTTGAGTTGTGGAAACTCAAGATGGAGGATCTGTTGGTGGATAAAGATCAGTGGATCGCAATAGATCCGGGTACTAAACCAACGGGAGTGACCGATGAAGAATGGAAGAAGCTAGTTCGGAAGGCAAAGAGCACAATACGATTGTGTGTCTCAGATTCAGTATTACTGAATGTATCAGGGGAAGCTACGACAAAGGCTTTGTGGGGCAAGTTAGGGAATTTGTACCAATCTAAGTCTCTGGTGAATAAACTGTTCCTGCAGAAAAAGCTGTATAACCTAAGGATGAAAGATGGAGACTCGGTGACAGAGCATCTGAATGTGTTTAATATTGTGGTAAGTCAGTTATCATCTGTTGATATTAAAATTTCAGATGAAGATAAGTGCATCAGTTTGTTGTGTTCTCTACCTGATTCGTGGGATAGTCTGGTTATTGCAATAGGTAGTAATGCAACTGCTTTGCAGTTTGATGAAATAGTCTCAGCCTTGCTGACGGAGGAGATGAGACGGAAAAATATGGACAACCAGAATGGTGATGCCTTGTCTGTACGAGGACGGTCCCAAAATAGAAACAAAAATAAGTAATCGAGTGGGAGATCTAAATCTAGAGGGAGATCTAAATCTCCAGGAAAACCTACAAAGGTGGTGTGCTGGAAATGCGGAAATGAAGGGCACTTCAGAAGGGAGTGTAAATCTAAAGCTCCTGATAAAGGAAGGGGATCTGATGATGCTCCTTCTGCAGAGGCGAAAACCACCTCAGATGAAGGTGGGGATGTGTACTTGGCTTCTTCAAGTACACATGTAGATCATGAGGCATGGTTGATTGACTCAGGTGCATCTTTCACTTCACTCCCATAGAGAGTGGTTTTGCGAGTATGAGATACGTGGTGGTGAATGTCTTATTAGAGTGTAGGAAGGCTAGAATCATTGGTCCGCGGAAAAAGTAAAAAGTTGAAGTTGCAAGGTGGAGGGTTAGAACCCTTCCGGGTGTTCTGCATATTCCTGCGTTGGCCAGAAATCTGATTTCTGTAAGCAAGTTGGATGATGCAGGTGTAAAGACAGTGTTCGAGAAGGATACCTGCAAGATGGTTCGAGGAGCACTGGTTTTGATGCGGGGATTTCGGATTGGAACTCTGTACAAGCTGCAAGGTAGCACTGTTGTTGACGGGTACAATAGTTCTATGGTTCCTGAAAATGGAGCAGAAAATCTAGTGATCTCTGGAGAGAAGACCATGTTGTGGCATCAAAGGCTTGGACATACTGGAGAGAAAGGCCTTCAAATACTTCATGGTAAAGGTATGGTAGAAGGTATGAGTAATAGCTCTCTAGATTTTGATTTCTGTGAAAATTGTGTATATGGGAAGCAGAATCGGGTGAGTTTCCCCTCTAGTAGCAAGAGGACGAAACAAATATTAGAGCTTGTGCACAATGATGTGTTTGGACCTGTGAAGTTCCATCACTGGGTAAGTCTGTGTACTATGTATCATTTATAGATGACTTCTCAAGGAATACATGGATATATTTCCTTAAGAAGAAATCTGAAGTCTTTGACAGGTTTAAAGAATTTAAGGGTCTGGTGGAAAATCAGACAGAGAAGAAGATAAAGGTGCTGAGGATAGATAATGGTGGAGAATTCTGCAGCAAGGAATTTGAAGAATTTTGTAAGAAGTGT
>APFE031588114.1:0-30380 GCA_000404065.3 Pinus taeda
TTCTATGACTTCTTCACATATCTAATCCTGATGATGAACCACGGAGGATGGTTTGAAACCTCTATACATAAAACAAGTAAAATGGGATGAATCCGGAAGAGAGAACCACACAAAATGTAGATCGCAGAAGTCTCAAATCTATTAACTCTATAAAAATAAAATAATAATAAAAATAAAAATTACCCATGGTATGGAGAACCCATGGTATTGCCTTATGGTATTCATGTGGAATGTAGCTTATTTAAAGGGGGGAATTAAACCAACCTAAATTCATCTCCTACCACGCTGGGAGAGAGGTCAAATCTCTTGATATCCAAAACTCTTTTAGAGTGAAAAGAAATTTGATCTCTCTGCTCTTGGTAAATCCATAATGAAAACACTTCATTTTACTAAATTATAAAGCATCAAAAAATTAAAATCATTTAAACGTTATTAATAAAAATGATTTAAATATGTTTAAAAAAACACACACATGAAATATCTATAATTAAAATCTTTATATGGAAAAAAAAAATAACTACAATTATAATCTTTACACAGAATTTTTTTTTTGAGAAAATTCTAAAATATAGAAAAGGTTATGGATGACAACAATCAAAACATTGACTTCTTAATACCACCAAAGTTGAAGGATTGACTTCTTAATACCACCAAACTTGAAAGCATACCCATAATTAACAAGTGTAATATTGCTACTTAGTAACTACCTATTATGCAAAAAGTATTTGATAGCAAAATAATCAGGTGAGAATAATTAGAGTAATAAAAAATTGTTTATATTTATTTGTCCACATGTCAAAATGATTTCTATTATTTAGTTTATTCAGAAGAGGAAGTAGACAAATTTTTAAATAAAGTTCCTTATTGTATTATTGGTTTAAGATAAATTGTTTGGGTAACTTTATTTAAAACTTTATAAATTCATGCTCATGTAACTCACATGCTTTTTTCATAAAATTAAGGCAAGAAGACACATATTCATGCATTTTCTAACTTTTTGTTTTTAGTATTAAATATAAGACTCGTTAACATATATTTTTCAATTGAAATATGATACAAATTAATATATGTTTTTGAATTTATCTAAAGGAAAAGTTGTCAATGTCAAAGCAATGAAATTTAATGTTTAAACCGTTTAAATGATTTATTTAAATATATATAATAAGAAAATATAGTAACTATCGCTTGGGGTAGCTCAATTGATAAAGGTTGTCTACGGTTCAAATCTTGTGCTATCCCTGATTCGGGAGAAAATTTGAATGATGAAGATGAAGTCCTAACAAGCTTACAAAAAAAGACACAATAAAACTATTACAAAAAAAAAAGACACAATAAAACTTATTTTTATAAAATCATTATAATATTAAAAAATAATATAACATGTCTACTCAAATATTTACAAGTATGATATTTGATGAAAGTTAATAATAAAATTGAAACATTGATATATGTACTATAATGACACTTACTAGTAAAAATATATATTTTCTAAACCAATATTAATAATAACCCATAAAAAAACAAAAATTTATAATTTCAAAAATTTCAAAATTTTTTTTTACTCTTCAAATTATAAATTTAACATTTTAAATTTTGAATAGAATTTATAAAATCAATTATTTTTTAACTAAAAGCAAAAACAGTATAACCTACCCAGTATAAAAAATGTGAATTAATAAAATTTTAATGTTTAAAAAATAAAACTTCTCATAAATTTATTTGAACTCCCATAGTATATATAGACAAACAGCTCCTACGGTGGGGTTTCTCCTCTCATCGGCGTACTTTCGCCTACTGGATCCCACTAGTTTCGGCAACCGTTATCATGATATTCAAAGAGTGTTTGTCGTTTTCGGTTCAACGAATCCAGCAATAAAACAAGTTTGCGTTGCATATGACATTGGTTTGATTGGATCATTGAAATTTAATAATAATCTTTTATATATTAATATTTTTTATATAGTTTTTAATATTGATAGGTCTGGTATTCAGAGGTGCAATTTTTTATAGGTGTGTGTATTAAATTAACTTACATTTATTCTAATTCAGATTCTTTAAATATTATAAAGATGAAATCTTTTCAAAATGTAATTGTTTTTAAGATATAATTTTAAATAAAAATTAATTTTAAAAAAATTTGATTTCTCAACGCTTAATAGATTTGAAGTTAAATAAGAAATTTAAGTTTGCTTATATTTATATATATATATATATTGATCTTTCAACTTGTTTACAATGTCAAAAATAAGTGGCTCCGGGAGCCTTTCTCCAAGTTTTTTGAGTATAGGAATAAAATCTTAAATCAAATAATATAATTTGTTCTTTAGGTCCGATAGACCAATGTTTGATCTCAGCAAACATTAACCACCACCATCATCATCATCATCTATATATATATATTCGTATAATATATTATATAAACTATAATTATATATATATATAATAATATATATATATATATAAAAATTAACATTACAAATATCTATTCATAATAATATCTCTTGCCTATGCTAAAAAGCTATATATATATATATATTTTTGTTGTGCCTGATTATTAGAGATTTCCCGAATAACACTCTGTAATATGTGTGATCAGTGCAATGTTTAGGATGGTGACTCCATCCATCATCAGGGATCATCACAAAGAGCATTGCCAGTAAACGCGTGCTAGAGATCTTTTTTATAGGAAATTTTTGAATGTTGGATTAATGGTCAATTTTTTTAATTGAATAAATAATATTTGACCAATTTCACTTTTAAAATAATAATAGTTGACCAACCAGTGTTTAACAAAATAATAACGATTAGGATTTGTTAATTCTGAAAAGAAAAGAAAGAAAAATAAATAAATAAATAGTTAAAATATGAAATAGTTGAGAATGAAAAGTTTTTTTTTTTTTTTTTTAATTATCAATCATTATTTGAAAATTTAATAACAAACCTAGATAGATTAATGATAAATATGTTGATTTATATTTGTTATTAGATCATAGATTGATGAAATAATTGAATTGGATCAACATTAAATGAATGAAGGATTATTAAGGTGAAGGGGATTTAGTAAAACCAACAAGAACTTTCTTATTTTATAGTTAATGGTTAACAATATGGCTAGGAAAATAAAGAGGCTAAGAATTAAAGCGAAAATTAAAATAAAAGGAGCTAAGGATTAATTTTAGCTAAGAATTAAAAGAAAAATAAAAATAACAAAAGGAGTTAAGGGTTAATATCAAATAAGATAATGAAGAATATATGTAATTATTGATACTAGACAAAGAATTAAAAATTCTATAAGATGACCAAAAATTTCGAGATAAATGGAAGGATAAGGGCGGGGAAGGATAAAAAAGGAGGCACTTGGAAGGGGATGACAGAAATCAGGGTCGGGTCAAGCGACATTAGGTGAGATGGTGGATGATGGGTTTCCAAGATTGGTTGAGCCTGTAACCATCCTCCCTATTAAAGTTATTAGGGTTCTTCTCGATTTCGAGGGCTTCTCAAATAATACGAGAGTTGTAGAATGGTGCAGGGCTATGATTTTTGATTGATTGAAACAAATTAAGTGCTTGGATTTATAAGAGTGTTCTGTGATGGCAGACTTTGAAAGATGGTTATGGTTGGCGTCAGCAATGTTCTCCTTGAAACAGGCTTTGAAATGATACCCACTTGACCAATGTAAGATTTATCGCAAGAACATGGAATTTTATAAACCCATGATCCTACCATGGCATTTGATATGTCTTTGGCCAATTGGAACAATTGTTTGAGGGTTTCATGGGGTTTAAATACGAGATTTTATTGTTATTATTTTGTATTATTTTATTTGAGGTAAAATATTTACATAATATCACATCACATTACATATTTTCTATAGGCGTAGTTTAACATATAAATGAATAGCCTTTTTCCCCGAAATTCACCAAAATACGACAATATAATATCAAGATTTTTGTTGTTTAAAATATATTTTTGAATGCATAAATGGATTCAACACCCTGAAAAACCCCTAAGGCACTGGAATTATGTAGATTAAACAATTTAAACTCAAGCTTTTAGAAATCATTGTCGGATCATGATTAAAATTAACTAGAAAATGGTCGTGAAAAAGGTCATTTCGTTTATAAGTTAGACTACACCTTTTCTATATTGTACCTATTTTTATTTTTATTTTTATTTTATTTATTTAACCAAATAAAAATCATCTCTTCCATAATAAACACTAGAGAATCTCTAACACAAAGAAAATCTTAAAAACAATTAACACATTAAATATTGATGTTTGCAAATTTGTTTTGATGGCCAAAAATGGTCGGAATCCAGCAATTTGTTTTCAAAAAATTTGGCAGTTGAAGTGTTTGAATAGTGTTTTTGATTGTGGAAATAGATTCAGCACCATCAAAAACCACTAGCACCCAAAATCTTGAAATTTAACAATGTATTCTCAATTTACAAAAAAATTGCCATATTTTATCAAAATCTTACCCAAATTTCTATAATTTTTTGGAAAATTTTGAAAAACTCGTTATACTACCTCTATAAATATTGAAAATATTGAAATAGATTCCCATCAAGCTCAATCAATATTATATTAATCCACATCATTATAGTTAAGAAACCGAGACTCACATCTACACATTGGATTGCAATAATAAAGGTGTTGGCATGGCAATTGTTGACCAATTGGGCACATCACTCCACCATTTTCACTTTCATCGCACATCATAATCGATGGCAACCCATCCACTACTACACGAAGATTATGAAAAATTATATGCTTTCGTAGTCGCCATGCTAATCTTCTCTATATTGGATGTCTTCGAAGAAAGTGCGAAATGCTTCCTCCTATGCTGAGGACTTCAAAGTATCCTTAACCCTCTAAAGGCAATAACCATAATTTCAAATCTTAAATCCAAGTTATGTGTTAGACGTTGTTTGATTTGGCGCCATGAGACTCTGGAATTCCATATAATTTGAGCATGGGTGGGATGAGAGATTTGTGGGGTAATATATTATATATATATATATATATATATATATATAATTAATTTAATTAATTAATGTTTTTTAAAAGATATGACATGATCATTGATTTATTAGAGTGGTTAATTAAATAATTAATATTAAAATAATTAATTTAACTTCTAAAAATTTGATATAATTTTGTTTATTTAGACTATGTTTTTTTCCTTTTCATTGATCTTCACTTAAAAATATGGAAGAAGAAATTTAGGAACAAATCACAGAGCTCACAGGTGAGGCGAGTTGTACTTGGAGGCTGCCCAAGCAACATTGTTAAACATTCATTGAATAAACAATTAAAAGATATAGATATTATAGGAGTACATTTAGTTAGAGAGATCAAACAAACTCCCAGAAAATAGGAACTAAATCCTAAATAAAAACATAATCTAAACAACTTTCTCCATTATTTCCAATTCTCCCCCTTAATGGAGAAATAATTTATTTTCACTCCTAAGATCTCCCTAAACAACTCAAATTTCATCTTCCTAAGGGGCTTTGTGAAAATATCAGTGTCATTTTCACAAGTATTACAGTATTCAAGAAAAAATTCTTGAGATTGTGTCTTCTCTTTAACAAAATGAAACTGAGCATCAACATGATTTGTTCTTGCATGGTACATTGTATTATTTTCCAACTTGATCGAGTTCTAGTTGTCACATTTGATCAATATAGCCTTCTATTGTTCTTCTCCAACATCTTGAAGAACTCTCCTCCACCAAACAACTTCACAAGTTGTTGCACACAAATATTTATACTCTGCCTAAGTGGATGACAAAGATAAAATAGGTTGTTTCTTGCGACTTCATGAATCAATCCCGGATCCAATGTTGAATGCATAACTTGAAGTAGATCTCCTATAGTCCCAATTACCAACCCAATCTAAATCGGAGTAACTTGTCAACTCAACATCAAATGAATCAGTTTACTTAAGACCAAAATCAATTTTTCCTTTAAGATACCTAAGTACGTCTTTCGTTGCTCTCTAATGAATTTCTATAAATCTTGCCAAAAACTGACTTGACACACTAACAGAGTATGCTATGTCAGATCTGGTTGTAGTAAGATAAATCAAGCTTTCCACTAGTTGTCCATACATTATACCATCAACCTCCTTTCAACCATCATCAAACTAAAGTTTTACATTTTGTTGCATTGGAAAAAACACAACTTTACACTAATCCATATTGAATTTTTAAGAAATTCCCTGACATACTTACCCTAAGAGGCAAAAGTTTGACCAGCATCTCTCCAAAATTCAAGACCTAAACAGTAATGTAACTCACCAAGATCTTTCATCTCAAATACCTGTGACATTTGCACCTTAATTCCTTCAATTGGTTTAACTAAATTTCCTATAATAATTAAGTCATCAAAATACAAAGAGATCAACACAATGTGCCCTTTTGCATCAAATTTGGTATACATATTTGGGTCACTTTGACTTATCATAAAACCTTGTTGAAGAAAGAAGGAGTATATCTTATCATACCACGAGCCAAGAGCCTGCTTCAACCCATACAAATCTTTCTTTAATATGAAAACTAAATATTCCTGCCCCCCTTTTCACAAACCCTTTAGGTTGTGTCAAATACACCTCCTCCTTTAAATCACCATTCAGAAAAGCATATTTTACATCTAATTGGTGCAAATTCTAATGGTACTTTCTAGCTAATGAAATTAACAATATAATAGTATTTAATTAAGTTACAGGTGAAAATGTTTTTGCATAGTCAATACCCTATTTTTGTGAGTACCCTTTTGCCACCAATATAGCTTTATATTTATCTATACTACCATCTTCTTTAAACTTGGGTTTGTATAACCATTTGCATCCTGTTATGAAACCAACTCACAAAAAAATAGAAAAGATAGATAAATGCCTTAGAATTTAGCCTCTTCGAGGGGGCAACCTCCTTTACATTACACAAATGAATAATTCTTGTATGATACAAATGACAAGACCTCATTTCTATATATAGGAGTCTAAGGGGTAATAATATAATCAGAGCTGACATAACAATAATAATGTAAGGGCACAATAATACCAATAGTGGGCTTCTATGGGGCACAATAACAACAATATGGAGACTACATGGGCACAACAATAAAATAAGGGGGTTGTACTAATAACAATAAGGGGTTACACTAGTAGTATAGGGACCTAACATGTCCCTCTCCTTAAAAAATTGTTGTCCTCAGCGCTTGAGTAGTTCTTGATGCTTTTGTATAAAATCATTGTCCTCCCAGGTGGAATATTCAGTGGATAATTCCTTCCACTTGAAGAGATACTCTAAAATTGATCGATTTCGTAGCTATCAGTTTCTTGTTTCTGTGACTACTCCAGGTTCCAATATGATTTTTCCTTCCTCATCAAGTTCTTGCAATATTGTTTGAACCGGGATATTCTACAACCTTTGAATGAGTGGCCACACTTCTTCGTCCTTCTTCCATTCATCCCTTGCTTCATTTATCCTATCTAGTTGGATAATAGAAATAGCACAAAACAATGCTTCCACATCCTCATCCTTTCTTGAGAGTGCATCTGCAACAACATTTTGCTTCCCTTTTTTGTAGATGATTTCAAAGTCATAACCCAACATATTCGTGACCCATTTTTTTTGTTCTTCTAAAGATAATCTTTGTTCTAAAAAGTATTTAAGACTATCATGATCCATTTTAACCATGAAGTGTCTTCCCATTAGGTAAGGTCTTCATTTCTTAAGTGCATGTGGTATTTCCAACATTTCCTTCTCATGAATAGCTTGCTTGAGATGTAGCCATAAAAATACCCAATCACCTACATCAAGACTTCTTTCACTACGATGTTGATCTGCTTGTTGTTTCATTTGATTCTGCACCAAAGTGGCATTATCCTTTAAAAGTTGGAGAACTTGTTGTTGATGCTCGATGTGATCTTTCACTGCCTTGAATCTTTTTCTTCTTGACATGTCCTTCTATATTGAGAGTTTGAGGAGTGGTAATTTCTTCTAATGCATTGCAAGATATGGTCGAATTCATTTCTTGATGATCAATGTGATGTTTCACTTCTTGAACATTTTTATTCTTGATATGTCCTTCTATCTTGATAGTTTGAGGAGTGGTAATTCTGGCCAATACATTACCAGATATGGTCGGATTCATCTCTTCTTTCTCGATTTGATCTTTCACTTCTTGAACCTTTTTCTTCTTGATATGTCCTTCTATCTTGAGAGTTTGAGGAGTGGTAATTCTTGCCAATGATTTACAAGATATGGTTAGATTCATTTCTTCTTTCTTTGGGGTTGGCTCCTAGTGTATATCCTCTTATTTTGATGTTTCTTGATCCTTTTCTTCCTCCTCTTCATAATCTATGTAAAATAATTTCTTCTCAGCACACTTATGACCTTTAGTGTATTTTCTATCACAGTTGTAACAAATCCCTTTTTCTCTTTTTTCTTCCAATTGTTGTGGTGTAAACCTTGTAGATTGTGGAAGTCTAGGAGAAGAAACACTTCCATAATTATAATCGTGAGTGGTGGTATTCCTTGTTTCCATAATTTCGCGTCCAATTTTTCTTGCCAACGTGAATGCCTTCTCCAATGAATCAGGTTCCCAAAGACGAACCTCATGTTGAATGTTATCCTTTAAAGTCCCTACGAAGAGATCAATCCTTTACTTCTCTAGAATATCATTTATCCTTATATTCAATTTTTTAAAGTCCGTAATGTGCTCTGCCATTGAACCCTTTTGTTTGAGATTTATCAATTGGCTAAAGAAGGTGTTACACTTTGTATCCTTTTAATGTGCTATCATTTCTTCCGTGAAAATCGACCAAGTGACAAGTGCTTTACGAGAACAAAGCCCTTTATACCATAAAAATTAATTCGGTTCTAAATATAAAGATGCAATATGTACCTTTCGTAACAGTGTACCTCATGTATATCAAAATATTGATCCATCTATAGTAGCCAATTTACCATATCTTTGCCATCAAACTTCCTCATATCTCTTTTTCTTGATTTTAGGAGCTCGTCCTTGAATATGTTGTATCTCTAAAATTTCAGATCTCCAAGATCTTCAATTCTGACTTGCGGTAGCCCTCTGTGTCCTCTTTCCAATGGCATTAGTCTGATCAAAACTGGATTCTCCGAGAAAGAGTTATGCCCAATCTCTCAAAATGAACTAATTATATACTTTTTCAATAGAGTGAACTTGTACGAAGTGACACGTATCATTGTTTCGACCTTCGGACCTAAAATTAATATACAAAAAACTACAGGCCACATTCTTATTGTAACTTCTTACTGTTAGCGCTCAAATCTACCTTAGGCTGAAATAAGGTAAAACTCGAGGCTACATCAAACCACGCTCAGCCTCGTAGCTAGCCCTAAGAGGACAGGAGAGGGCTCTCTCCTGGTCAATCTCGGAAAAATATAATCAACGAGGCTTGAGATGACTGAATTAATGACTAATTTTAGGCTAGGTATTAAGTACAAAGAGTTTAGAATTGATTTTTGAAGGTTTTGTTGAATTCAAGGGAAAGGCAAATTTGGGTGCGGGGATGAGGCACAGTTTTTGCAGAGGTCTACTTGGGGCAAGATAGGCGATTGTTTTGATGCTTTAAAGAAAGTGAGATCGATAGATCAGATTGGTGAGGAGCTAAGGAGAGCAAGGAAGTCTCAAGGATTCTCCTTAAACTGAAGAAAACATAGAAAATTAAACAAATTTAAAGGCAGAGCATAGCAAGTTTATGGATTCTACATTAACAATTCATTTGTTTAATTACAGAAGATTAAATAAGGAAAGTGGTACACATACGCAACTTACAAGTACTGAGAGAAACACACCATCAACACAGAAAGTCACATGGATCCCAAATAGTGTTGCAAAACCCTGGTCTTTCCTTTGCCAAAATGCAGATAAGATATGTACAATATAGTCTCAAGCTATTCCCAAGAGTCCAACCCTTGCTAATGACTGAAAATTTACATAATATAGACCAAGCCAACCCATTCCCTAACCTCTAGGGGTCGAGCTCCTCCTTCTAGGAGCAGTTTCAACCAATTCTAAACATGGAGCAAGAATCTAGATGACCAAACAACCTGCCTCTAAAAAGAAGGAAACTGATCCATTACATTAATTTCTTGCTAATTTATGAATGAAACATCTAGAAGAAGGTAGATAAGTGCCATGTTACCTTACATACATCAAATTACATCATGTTGGGTCAAAAATTACATCAAAGAGTGAAACTGGTGAAAACTAGCCGAATCCCTGTGCTGAAGGTGAAAAACTGGGCCAAAAACTATATGCGTAGCGCCCCTAATCCCTATGCGTAGCACACATTTGAGCCTGTTTTTGGGGCACTTCCCGACATCCAAATTGAGCTCATGATAGCTTTTTGGAAAGCTCTAGATGTCTACTTTCCCACCCAAGTGGAATTTTCCAATTCGGAGCTCATTTGCCCCCTCAAAACTGAATTCTCCCAGAGGTACTTCCTGCAGTTGGAAAAGGTGGCAGCAAGGTGGTTTTCATGATGTTTTTCGACATTTAGACCATCCAGATCTCAATGAAATGCTTCGGTAATGGCTGAAAATGTGTATTTATTCATGAAAAATCCAAAACTACAAGCCATTTGTCAATTGGACCTCCCAATCTTCAGGGTAGCGCGCTACGCGTAGAACCCAAAAACTTGATTCTTAAGCCAAAATTTTTGAAATGACAAATTTTTCTCCAAATGTGCCCAAAATTGGAGTGAAGACCCTCCATCATGTATCATGCTCAACTAGTGAAGCCTCGGCCAAAACTTGAATTGGATCAGGCCTTTTGCGTCGTTTTTTTGCTTTTCTCAAACGCCTTTTGAGGACCTTGATTCTCGCTTTGCAAACATGCATGTGAGCCCAATAGTGAGTCTTCATGTGGTGAAGCATGTCCTTGTCCCTATTTGCCTTCGCCAACAACTTCTCCAAATGAGTGTTGACCTGGATGAGCATTGATTCCCTATCAATAAGTGTCAAATCACCAGGTCTCTTTCGGGCCAATTCCTGATCTTCGCGGATCTTCCGCAGTTCATAAACTGAATCTGTGTCTGACATGGCTTTGGTATCAAGATGTTTGTGATATGTATAGTGATATAGGTGTGGTGGAGCCAAACTTCAATGCATACTCAAAACTTCTTCTATGTTTACCAAAGCATCATACAAACTAAGCCATAATGATAATGCTTTGTTTTCAATGAATTGGCACAAACGGTCACTGCTTGACAAATGAACAAAATATAATGTGTGCCCTTTGAAATGTTGACTAGGGTTTACAAATGCGCATGGAGCTGGTTTTCATCAATAGAGGATGAGAAATCTTCACTAAACCACCCACATGTCTTTAAAAACACTAAGGAATGATTTTGATATGTGCATAGGGTTTCACTTTTCTACACCCAACACATCAACTCCTCTCTTCAAACACACTATAAACAATATCAAATTGATTGAATCAGTCAAAGAACACCTACTTGCAGCTTTGGAGGTGATTAGACACGATCTGGGCGCATAAATTTCATGTTGGAATGAGTGCGTAGCACCCGAACCCAATGCGTAGCGCACACCTGTATGCGTAGCGCCTTTGTTATTTTACACTGACCAGTGAGGCCCAATGCGTAGCGCACTGCCCAGTGCGTAGCGCACAGTTTCAATGCGTAGCGCACACCTAGCTACATAGTGCATTTTGCAGGAGGATTTTGGAGGCCTTTCTGATGTAAAAATTGGGCACAGGATAGCTATTTGGAAAGGTATTTGAGTCTACTTTCCAACCCAACTAGCATTTTTCAATTTGGAGTTCATTTGCCTTGTCAAAAATCAAATCTCCCAAGACTGGTCAAAATGTGCCAAATGAGGCTGCCTCAAGGCAGAGTTCTATTGCAATCAACTTTTGAATGCCTTCCTCAACTCCAAATTAAGCTCATGATAGCTCATTGGAAAGATATTTGTGTCTAGTGATCATTGGACACATCACGAAAGTCATTTGGCCAACCATTCTAGGAGAAATCTTGATTTTCCCAAGGTCACTTCAGAGGTGCATTCAATTCTCTTGAGGCAACAATATTTTTGACATGTCTCTAAAACCATGATACCTATGTAAAAAGTGAGGGAGGTTTTTCTGCTTTGGCAGGTTGTGGACAAAAACCTCTCTCAGTTTTCCAAAATTCATTTTTGGTTGCTCTAAAACATCTTTTGAGTGAAACTTATCCCGATGTGTGAAACAAGGGATTTTGTCGAAATGAAGCGAAATGAAGGGGATAAGGGGCTTCTAAATTCTTGGGGAAATTTTGGGAAGTAGGGAGGGATGTTAGGAAGCAAGGGAAAGTGGAATATCAGAGATCGAGTGAGGGAAAGAGGTCCAAAAGGGCAAAACACAGGCCTAGCCTAGAAAATTGCCAAGTTGTGGCAAGAAACTAGGGTTTGTGCAAAAATGAGGAATTTGGGGGATCTCAGTGATGGGAAGTGTTTAATAAGGTACATGAAGGATAGGGAAGGTGTATGAACATCTGGATACAAGTTTTGCTGATGATTTGACCGTCCAAGAGAAATTGCCTTCAAAACCCTAGGAGAGGAGGGAAATGGACCTTACCAATGCACAACTGAAGCATGAATAAGCTGTAAAATGACCCAATGGAACTTGACATGATGATAACAACCATATGAATGATGATAGACTTAGCTAAATAGTGACATAGACTGACCTTTGGGCAATTTTGAAAGGAGTGAAAGCAAACCCTAGACCTAATGCCTAGTGACCAAATTTTGCTTGAAGACTCACTGAAATGACAAAATTTGACCTTGACACCTTAAAATCACTTTGTAAGAGCATGTTTGATCACAGAAGAAGGCTACAAAGGCTGACACTAACATTGGCCTCCAATGGGGATGTAGCTCTTGGAGCGTGCCAAGAACAGCAGATCTCTAGGAGAGCAAACGTGCCTTCATCCATTGGGCAATGGAGTCAAAAACTCAAACTTAAAATGCTATGACTAAAAACTGCATGACTCGGATGACACAAATTGACTCTCACTTAACTAAACTGACTCACATACTTAAACAAACCAAAACTGGAATGATCTCAAAGTGGAGCCATTCATCAAAAACCTACTCTAACAATTTCATTCATCACCTGATCAAGTGAAATGAAACAACCAATGCAACCAAGTAAGTATTCCATCTGTTGTTCGAATTTTCCACAAGTTCTCACTTATGGACAACAAGAGAGAACTACTGAAAGGCAACTCCCATGACAACCTGGAAATAGATCCGTTGAATGATATGGATCCTCTATCTGCCTCCAAAAACAATGCATAAGGATCTTGAAATTCAAGTGCACTGGAACTTAGCTCATCTAATGGATTACTTCTCGTTTCCTCATACCATGAATGCAAACTTTGATCTGAGCCTTGTGACGAGACCTCTCCTGAAAATGACAAAGTAACTGACTGCCGGATTAAATTCATATCAGCACATGTTTCAAGCTCACATGTAGTCAATGGAGAGAGACTTTGACTGCAAACCTCATCCAAAACATCAGCTATTGGATCATGAAAAACTTGAAAAGACTGCTGCAACCCATTTTCTATTGGTTCCAATGTGATTACATGATTGCCTACATGCTAGCTCATTCTTTACTGAAGATGTATTATGCAAATTTCCCTTCAAAAGCTGAAATGATTCAAAACAGAAAGGAAGAGAACCTTCTTGTATCATTTGATCATATGTGTCAGCTTCCATGCCGTCATCTGCAACTTAACAATCAATGGCATTCGGGGGCTGCAATTCTGGAAATGACAAGTCTTGAACAAGGTTTTCATTGCTCTCAAGATGGTCCAAATCAAAACTTGTTGACAACTGATTTCTGATTGCATGGAAGTTGTCTGTGATGAACTGACATGAATCAAAACAAAAAGGCAAAGATCCTTCACTTACTTCAAAATTTGTTGCACTTTCCTTGTTACTGTCATAGCTTATATGTGATGGCTGAACATTGTATTCAAACTGCTGAAAATGAACTTCTTCCTCCCACAAACTAGCTGCTTGTTCGTCTACAATAGTAGCTTTTGTTTGGAGAACATAATCATCATCATACTGATCAAACTGAGGAAAATCATCGGTATAAAACATATCATCAAGCATGCAGGTCATATCAACAGTTCTTTCTTCACCAAGGTGATCTACAAAACAATCATTATCAGATTTATGACAACTAGGATAAGAAACAAAATGTTTTGGAGCAGCAACTTGTTCTTCTTCAATCAGTGAGCCATTAGCTAGAACATCATAATCATTCCTTGTGTTGATCTTGTCCATCATCTTTTCCACTGCACTTACCAAAATGTCAAGTTTCACCTCTAGAGATTTTGATTCAACCGGATCTATGTTTTTCATCTCTTCTTCTTTCAACCTTGCCCGTCGGATCAGCAGATGCGCCTCTACATTTACTGCACTGTTTTGCATCTCATGAAGTGTTGCAATATCCCTTTCTCTCAGCTGAAACTCCATCTCCGGATCAAAGGCACCCGGATAGTGCAAGAGAGCAGATCTAGGAGTAAGCCTTATATCAACTGGCATTGAATAATAAACTTGGTTAAATCTGGCCGAAAATTGTTGTCCTGTCTCCCCTGGTAGTCTTTTCAGCTGATTATACTCTTCTATAATAAGGAAAAAGTTTTGCCCAGTCATCCACCTGTCGAGGAAAACATTGACGAACTGCTGGAAATCTGAGATGCTCGCATCAGGCAGGGTTTTGAACCAATTCTTGACTTTGCCTTGCAAAGAAAGAGCCAAAAGCCTAATACTAACATCTTCATCATCAACTTCAAAAAGATCTAGAAAAAACTCAAAATTCTGCACATGTTGCTCAGCGTTGACATTCTTACTTTCACCATCGAACCTCGGCAAGTATAGATCATAGTTTTTGGGGAAAGCATGGAGAATAGAAGGTAAAACAAGAGATTTATACCGATCTGGAATTTTACAAGGTGTAGGGGTATGTACAGCAGGTATAGAATTAGTCTCGGTCTCTTGAGTTTCATCAATTTGAAGATGGTCATCACAAAATTTAGAAGAAAGGACTTGATCAAGCTCAAAGGTATGCAAATATTTGGTATTCACAATCTTCAAAGGGAAAGAATCAACTGCAGGCCAAGGATCTCTTCTCAGATACAGTATACTTTGCAAAGCCTTCTTGACATTCTTAGGAAAAGAGAAGAAATAATTTATGACAAAGAACAAAATGTCTTCTATGAAATTCCAACTTGAATACATGATTTGTCCATGTGGTCCTTTCATGTTTTTGCTGGTCGGGATCATCCTCCAGTGGAGTCTTTGGATCTGATCTCGAAAATGATTTAGAGTAGCCAGGTGAATGATTTCAACCTTGCCAGTGTCTGATCATTGTCCACCATCAACAATCCGATCTGGACTCGATACATGTACTGGGGAAATTTATAAGTTAAGTGTTACGATTACAAGCTACACCGGAGATCGACTGAAGCAACGTTTATCTACTATGCACTCGCAGAGCAATGTGCAGTTCGAAGGCTACCTGGCGTGACTTCAGACTCCATCTGTAGCTATAAATAAAATAACACTAACAAGAAAACTAGTTCCTCCCCAGTGGAGTCGCCACTATGTTAGCACTCAAATCTACCTTAGGCTGAAATAAAGTAAAACTCGAGGCTACATCAAACCACGCTCAGCCTCGTAGCTAGCCCTACGAGGACAGGAGAGGGCTCTCTCCGGGTCAATCTCGGAAAAATATAATCAACGAGGCTCGAGATGACTGAATTAATGACTAATTTTAGGCTAGGTATTAAGTACAAAGAGTTTAGAATTGATTTTTGAAGGTTTTGTTGAATTCAAGGGAAATGCAAATTTGGGTGCGGGGATGAGGCACAGTTTTTGCAGAGGTCTACTTGGGGCAAGATAGGTGATTTTTTTTATGCCTTAAAGCAAGTGATATGGATAGATTAGACTGGTGAGGAGCTAAGGAGATCAAGGAAGTCTCAAGGATTCTCCTTAAACTGAAGAAAACATAGAAAATTAAACAAATTTAAAGGCAGAGCATAGCAAGTTTATGGATTCTACATTAACACTTCATTTGTTTAATTACAAAAGATTAAATAAGAAAAGTGGTACATATACACAACTTACAAGTACTGAGAGAAACACACCATCAATACAGAAAGCCACATGGATCCCAAATAGTGCTGCAAAACCCTGGTCTTTCCTTTGCCAAAATGCAGATAAGATATGTACAATATAGTCTCAAGCTATTCCCAAGAGTCCAACCCTTGCTACTGACTGAAAATTTACATAATATAGACCAAGCCAACCCATTCCCTAACCTCTAGGGGTCGAGCTCCTCCTTCGAGGAGCAGTTTCAACCAATTCTAAGCATGGAGCAAGAATCTAGATGACCAAACAACCTGCCTCTAAAAAGAAGGAAATTGATTCATTACATTAATTTCTTGCTAATTTGTGAATGAAACATCTAGAAGAAGGTAGATAAGTGCCATGTTACCTTACATACATCAAATTACATCATGTTGGGTCAAAAATTACATCAAAGAGTGAAACTGGTGAAAACTAGCCGAATCCCTGTGCTGAAGGTGAAAAACTGGGCCAAAAACTGTATGCGTAGCGCCCCTGATCCCTATGCATAGCGCACATTTGATCCTGTTTTTGGGGCACTTCCCGACATCAAAATTGAGCTCATGATAGCTTGTTGGAAAGCCCTGGATGTCTACTTTCCAACCCAAGTGGAATTTTCCAATTTGGAGCTCCTTTGCCCCCTCAAAACTGAATTCTTCCAGAGGTACTTCCCGCAGTTGGAAAAGGTGGCAGCAAGGTGGTTTTCATGATGTTTTTGGACATTTAGACCATCCAGATCTCAATGAAATGCTTCAGCAATGGCTGAAAATGTGTATTTCTTCATGAAAAATCCAAAACTACAAGCTATTTTCAATTGGACCTCCCAATCTTCAGGGTAGCGCGCTGCGCGCTACGCGTAGAACCCAAAAACTTGTTTCTTAAGCCAAAATTTTTGAAATGACAAAATTTTCTCCAAATGTGCCCAAAATTGGAGTGAAGACCCTCCATCATGTATCATGCTCAACTAGTAAAGCCTCGGCCAAAACTTGAAGTAGATCAATCCTTTTGCGTCGTTTTCGTGCTTTGCTCAAACGCCTTTTGAGGACCTTGATTCTCACTTTGCAAACATGCATGCGAGCCCAATAGTGAGTCTTCATGTGGCGAAGCATGTCCTTGTCCCTATTTTCCTTCGCCAACAACTTCTCCAAATGAGTGTTGACCCAGATGAGCATTGATTCCCTATCAATAAGTGTCAAATCACCAGGTCCCTTTTGGGCCAATTCCCGGTCTTCGCGGATCTTCCACTGCTCATAAACTGAATCTGTGTCTGACATGGCTTTAGTATCAAGATGTTTGTGATATGTATAGTGATATAGGTGTGGTGGAGCCAAACTTCAATGCATACTCAAAACTTCTTCTACGTTTACCAAAGCATCATACAAAATAAGCCATAATGATAATGCTTTGTTTTCAATGAATTGGCACAAACGGTCACTGCTTGACAAATGAACAAAATATACTGTGTGCCCTTTGAAATGTTGACTAGGGTTTACAAATGAGCATGGAGCTGGTTTTCATCAATAGAGGATGAGAAATCTTCACTAAACCACCCACATGTCTTTAAAAACACTAAGGAATGATTTTGGTATGTGCATAGGGTTTCACTTTTCTACACCCAACACATCAACTCCTCTCTTCAAACACACTATAAACAATATCAAATTGATTGAATCAGTCAAAGAACACCTACTTGCAGCTTTGGAGGTGATTAGACACGATCTGGGCGCATAAATTTCATGCTGGAATGAGTGCGTAGCGCCCGAACCCAATGTGTAGCGCACACCTGTACGCGTAGCGCCTTTGTTATTTTACATTGGCCAGTGAGGCCCAATGCGTAGCACACTGCCCAGTGCGTAGCGCACAGTTTCAATGCGTAGCGCACACCTGGCTACATAGTGCATTTTGCAGGAGGCTTTGGGAGGCCTTTCTGATGTCACAATTAGGTGCAGGATAGCGCGTTGGAAAGGTCTTTGAGTCTACTTTTCAACCCAACTGGAATTGTTCAATTTGGAGTTCATTTTCCTTGTCAAAGGTCAAATCTCCTAAGACTGGTCAAAATGTGCCAAATGAGGCTGCCTCAAGGAAGAGTTTTGTTGCAGTCAACTTTTGAATGCCTTCCTCAACTCCAAATTGAGCTCATGATAGCTCATTGGAAAGATATTTGTGTCTAGTTATCATTTGACTTATCATGAAAGTCATTTGGCCAACCATGATAGGAGAAATATTGATTTTCCCAAGGTCACTTTAGAGGTGCATTCAATTCTCCTGAGGCAACGGTATTTTTGACATTTCTCTAAAACCATGATACCTGTGTAAAAAGTGAGGGAGGTTTTTCTTCTTTGGCATGTTTGGGACAAAAATGTCTCTCATTTTTCCAAAATTCATCTTTGGTTTCTCTAAAACATCTTTTGAGTGAAACTTATCCCGATGTGTGAAACAAGGGATTTTGTCGAAATGAAGCGAAATGAAGGGGATAAGGGGCTTCTAAATTCTTGGGGAAATTTTGGGAAGTAGGGAGGGATGTTAGGAAGCAAGGGAAAGTGGAATCTCAGAGATCGAATGAGAGGAAGAGGTCCAAAAGGGAAAAACATAGGCCTAGCCTAGAAAATTGCCAAGTTGTGGCAAGAAACTAGGGTTTGTGCAAAAATGAGGAATTTTTGGGATCTCAGTGATGGGAAGTGTTTAATAAGGTACATGAAGGATAGGGGAAGGTGTATGAACATATGGATACAATTTTTGCTAATGATTTAACCATCCAAGAGAAATTACCTCCAAAACCCTAGGAGAGGGAAATGGACCTTACCAATGCACAACTGAAGCATGAATAAGCTGTAAAATGACCCAATGGAACTTGACATGATGATAACAACCATATGAATTATGATATACTTAGCTGAATAGTGACATAGACTGACCTTTGGGAAATTTTGAAAGGAGTGAAAGCAAACCCTAGACCTAATGCCTAGTGACCAAATTTTTCTTGAAGACTCACTGAAATGACAAGATTTGACCTTGACACCTTAAAATAACTTTGTAAGAGCATGTTTGATCACTGAAGGAAGGCTACAAAGGCTGACACTAACACTTACCAAAGGGAAATCTGATTCTCAGAGAGAAAGTTATGACGATTATCCCAAGGTCACCTATTTGGAATGTAATTTGGGAGTCTGTAAAAACCCTAAATTCCTCAGATCATATCTCTAAAAATATAGCGAGACAATATCTGAAATTTGGACCTGAGTTTTAGAACGATTTAGGCTCAAATGGATATTAATTTCAAAGTCTGAGCCATCGTAGAAAAATGTTATAGCGAAAATTCCACGATGACCTATTTGAGATGGAATTTTGAAGCTTGCAGAAATCTTAAGTTCCTTAGATCATATCTCTGAAAATATAGCGAGAAAAGATCTAAAATTCAGATCCAATGTTCAAAACAATCTCGGCTCAAATGTGTACTTTCTTTAGCTTTTGAAACTTCATAGCGAAAAATTTATAGCAAAAATTCCACGATTACCTATTTGGAGCAGCAAAACCCTATAATCCAAACCTTTGACACCAAATGTTAAGAAACCAATTCACAAAAAGAAAGAAAAGATAGATAAATGCCTTAGAATTCAGCCTCTTCAAGGGGGAAACCTCCTTTACATTACACAAATGAACAATTCTTGGATGATACAAATGACAAGGCCTCCTTTCTATATATATGATTCTAAGGGGTCATAATATAATCAGAGCCGACATAACAATAATAATGTAAGGGCACAATAATACCAATAGTGGGCTTCTATGGGGCACAATAATCACAATATGGGGACTACACGGGCACAACAATATAATGAGGGGTTGTACTAATAACAATTAGGGGCTACACTAGTAGTATAGGGACCTAACACATCCTATGTTCTCTTTACCTTTAGGAAATTCAGTGAATTCCCAGGTTTTGTTTTTTAATTATAGATTCATATTCTTCCTTCATTCCTTTTCTCCACTCTTCATGTTCATTAGCTTCATTAAATCTCATGGGTTCTATGACATTTAAAACAATCCTCATCAAGGAATAGTACTTATATTTTTCAGGTAGGCAAATCTTTCGTGTAGATCTTCTTCGTACTTCACTCTCTTCACCCTTGTTCTCTGAAGGTATTTCTCCACCTCTAGGAGGACTCTGACTACTAGTGATGTTCATGTCACTGGATTCTTTCTCAAGTTTCTATTGTTCACTATCTTTTGTTACTTCTGTAATGTCTTCAACTTCAAGAAGTATGTGCCACCTTTCATAGTTGATGTCCTTGTTGCATTCATTTGCATGTTCATGGAAAATGACATCTCTACTCACAAATACTTTGTGAATAGATGGATCAAACATTTTATATGCTTTATATTATGAACAATGTCCTACAAAAAGACATTTTATATATTTAACATCTAATTTATTTTTGTTCTCCTTCGAATATGTGCAAAGGCCTTACACCAAAATACCCTCAAATGATGAATTGTTGGTTTAAAACCATACAAGGCTTCGAATGGGGTCTTGACATAAAGATACCTTGTTGGAATTCTATTCTTTAAATAAACAACAGTGATAATGGCCTCAACCCAAAAAGAATTTGAGAGACGCTTACTTTTAATCACACTCTGGGTACACTCCACCAATGTTCTATTTTTCCTTTCTGCAACATCGTTTTGATGTGGGGTATAGGGTACTGTAAATTTTTTCACTGGTCCATGATCCTTGCAATACTTGCTGAAGTTCTCCAATCTGTACTCTCCCCCTTGATATGAACGAAGGATCTTTATGAAATTTCATGTTTTCTTTTGTGTCATGTTTTTGAATTCTTTCAAATACTCAAAAGCGTCACTCTTTCTCCTAAGAAGTACACCCAAGTGTACCTTGTGTAATCATCAATAAATGACAAAAAATATTAAGCACCTCCAAGGGATTTCATCTGCATTGGTCCACAAACATCAATATGCACAAGTTCTAATACATTTCTTATTCTCCTATCAGAATTAGAGGGGATTTCATCTTTGTGAATTTTTTCTAATGCACAACCTTCACAAACAACATACTCTTTCTTTAACATAGGGATTCCTTCAACCATTCTTTGTTTCTGCAATAACAACAAACCATGATAACTGATATGACCATACATCTCGTGCCAGAGACTTTCAATTGACATCATTGTAGAGTTTAGTGCTTAGTGATTCTTGTTGGTGACATCAAGCTTGTACAAGCCTCCAACTTTGACTCCTGAAGAAACATGCTTGTAGTGATCGAGTAGATCTTTTACTATGCAATGTGTTTTGAAGAATTCAACCTTTTTATTTTTATTTATAATTATGGACACAAAAATCAGTTTTTTGTTGATCTTAGGCACATACATAACATTATTTATGTGCCTGACACTACCATTTGGTAAAGTCACTGGAATATCTTTGTATCCCTTGATATGATGTGCATGATCATCTCCAAGATAAATGTTTCCTCCATTTCTTATTTCCTTGAATTTATCATACCAGTCGTTATTCCAGGTCATGTGAATTGAAGTTGTAGAGTCCACAAACCAAGCATTAACATCATCTGGACAACACAACATTAGACATAAGCAACTTAAGAATTTTGAGATCAAAGTTCAGGCCTTCTCCTACTAAACTTCTTGAATGTATTTTGTGCTTATTATGCTTATATTTATTACTTTTCTTCTTATAATAGTCTCTCGCAATTCCTAATTCTACGATAATAGAAACATTTTATTTCAGAATCATTTCTAACAAATCACATACCTTGATTTGGCTTTGGAAATGGCCTCTTTTGATATGGACTTCTACCTTTACTTCCTCCTCCTTGTTTCCCTTTGAATATTTTCTTCTTCACCATACCCACTAAATATGGATTCTGAGGCTTCAAATTCTTGCGAATCTCTTATTCTTGCATCAATATACATGTCAATTCCTCAAAATTCAGTGTTTTCTCCCTTGCTGGAAGACCTATAATAAACATTTGATAGTCCTATGACATTCCATTTAAAGTGATTGTCACAAGATTAATAGAAGGTATTGATTCTCCTATATCTCTGAACTTATCTTTCAAGCCTTTAATTTATTGAAACAAAGGCACTCAAGATTCATTTTCTTCCATTTTAATATACAAGAGCTCACTTTTTAAGAAGAGGAATTGACTTGTATTTTTGGTTTCATACAGTTCCTTCAATTTATTCCAAGTTTCACTAGATGTCTTGCAATCACGAATGTGATGGATTGTTTTATCTTTAACAAACATCCTTAATAATACCTTTGCTTTGTTCTACTGCTTCTCTTAGTCTTGAATCAATGCAATTGTCACGCCTGCAACAGGTTTTGATTCTTCTCCCTTTATGATTGTCCAAATGTCATATCCCTCCATCAATGTATGTAATCGTAATTATAAATTAACATAATTAGATCCATCCAATTTATTTGCCTCATTCAAGTAGGTCTTTACAAGCAAATTAGTCATCTTGACAAAAATCCCAATTTCCAACAATGCCCAATACCATACTCCACACTTCACAAGCACCACTAGTATCTCCATGAATCCTTGATCAATAGATCCATGGCTTCAACAATGTCCAAGCTCGGGTTCCACACTCAGCTCAAATTATATTCAGAGAGAGGCTCAATAGCTTAAAAAAAAAACAAATGAAGCTCAACCAATTTATAAATTCCACAAAAAATTGACTTGCGCACTCTTACCAAAGACACGGTGCATAGAATCAAAATTGTGTGAGTTTGTTTAGATATGTGCACTTTTCCTTAATAAAAGTTGCACAAATCTACTCACTTTTCATTCATAAAATTTGTGCAATTTGTGCATTTTTACTTAATAGAACCTACACATATCTGCTCACTTTTTCTTAATAAAAGCTACGCAATCTTCCAAATCTATGCACTTTACAATTGAAGGGTGTGTTGGCTAGCTCTAATATACATGACCTTTCTTCACCTAACAAATCTCAACTTGGATCGCCTCAACTGCTCCACAGCAAGATCCACTACACTCCACGTATAGCAGGATAGTGACTCGATGCTCAAACGAACAATGAAACCTTCCAATGCAATCACGCCGCTCCACACATAAATATGGCATATCTTAACTCTTCCAACAGATCTTCAAACCTACACTCACTAATAGAGGAAGCTCCATGCTCACTAATCTCTCCCAGCTGCAAAGGCTCATCACGTTAGTCTGAGCCATAAGGGCTCACCCCACCAATCTCAGCCATAAGGGGTCAACTCAACCCTAATGCTCTGATACCAACTTATAAATATGGAAGACAAAGATTAGGAATGAACCACACAACTCACAAGTGAGACGAGCTGCACCTAGAGGATGCCCATGCAGTGCTGCTAAACATTCATTGAATAAACAATTAAAAGACACAAATATTATAGGTACATTTAGTTAAGGACATCAAACAACTTCCATAAAATAGAAACTAAATCCTAAATAAAAACATAACCTAAAGAACATTCTCCATTATTTCCAAGTTCTTCCTCCATTTTTATTTTTTTTTTCATTTTTAACTATTTAAAATATTTTCAACTCTATTCCATCCCATTTTTCTTCAACTTTCCAATGTGTTCATATTTCCTTCCTATTAAATTTTCTTCCTAATTAATTTTCCTATGTTTTCTTAAACAAAGCTTCCCATAAATCCTCAATTAGATATCTCCTTATACATAAAACCATCTAACATGATTCCTGTATAAACAATTGATTACATGGAGGAAGCTAAATCATATGAGAGATGAGAGGGAGCTTCAAAAAATATGAAGTTCCTCCACTCATCGAACTTGGAGAAATTGTGGAATCTATTGCTTTGGGGAATATTATTGACAATTTCTACTTTCTGTAAGAAAAAGGTCAAGACCAAGCTATACAAATGATGACAGGGAATTATGATTGAGAAGAAGTTTAACATGGGAAATGACAGTTGCTCAAATTTAGATCACATTTAACAGAGAGTGATTATGGTGTTGTATATTCAACAGACAATGATTATGGTGTTGTAATTAATATTTGGGAAGTTATATGAAAAATGAATTTTGATTCATCTTTTTGAGAACCAATGGCATTGAATCATTATTGAAATGGTAGAAATCCAATCATAGTTGGACTTACTAGTTGTTGATGTCTATTTACAAAAAGTTTACTAATATATCATATATGTGATATTCAATTATGCAGTAGTTTACCATTCATTTATTTTTGGATTTTTTTATGTGCATGTGATATTCAATTATGCAACAGTTAACAATTCATTTATTTTTGGAAAATTTAGCTATAGACATTTGGAGATTGACTATTTAAAAACACTAGGATTTATTCTTTAATTATAAAAAATTGAATAATAATAACATTGTCGTTTATGCATATTCAAAATAAGACTAATTTATTTTTTGGCCAAAGTTTAGATGACTTGTCTTTTTTCATAATGTTAAATCATAATGAATTTGTAGTGTCCAAATTGTTGGGTTTGTGCTATATTCTTTCCACAACTAGCCTTACAGGTGAAGTGGGGGATGAGAGGGGAGGCGTGAACACCCCCTTCATTGCGTTGAGCGCAATGGGGAGGTCACAAGTGGGCAACAACCTCCCTATCGAGGGGTTTGCAGGGGGGCAGTAGCCTCCCTGCACGGGGTCTAGAGTAGGGTCCCAAGATTTTTTTTTTTGGACCCTATATTAGGTGGGTGGACCTACCTAGGGTTTTGTGCATGGGTTTTGTACATGGTTTTGGGCATGATGGTTTTCTGCACATGGTATCTCGTAGATCTGGTTAAGGGAGCTAATGTTATGTTCTAATCCAGGGTTAATGGATTAGGGTTTATGAATACGTCAGTATGCATATATATGTATTGTAACACTGAAAGGAAAATAATGAAAAATCACAATAAGACTAGTTTTTTTTTGGCCAAAGTTTAGATGACTTGTCTTTTTTCATAATGTTAAATCATAGTGTAGTGTCCAAATTGTTGGGTGTGTGTTATATTCTTTCCACGACTAGCCTTACGCGTGAAGCAGGGGATGAAAGGGGAGGTGAGAGCACCCCCTTCGTTGCGTCGGGCACAGCGGGGAGGTCACAAGCAGGTAGCAACCCCCCTGTCGAGGGGTTTGCAGGGGGGCAGTAGCTTCCCTGCACAGGGTCTAGAGTAGGGTCCCAAGATTTTTTTTTTTTGGACCCTATATTAGGTGGGTGGACCTACCTATGGTTTTGTGCATGGGTTTTGTACATGGTTTTGGGCATGATGGTTTTTTGCACATGGTATCTTGTAGGTCTGGTCAAGGGAACTAAGGTTATGTTCTAATCTAGGGTTAATGGATTGGGGTTTATGAATACGTCAGTATGCATATATACCTATTGTTACATTGAAAGGAAAATAATGAAAAATCAATCTGGTAGTCTCAGTTTTGGGATCCAGGGGAAAATCTTGGTATATTTGTTTTGTGTTTCTCGTCATTGTTTACTTTCTATTTTTAGAACTCGTATGCAAGTAATTTTTATACGGGGTTGAAACTTACACAAAATTTATGTAAAAGTTTAAAATCCAAGTACTTTTGGATTTTAAATTATCAAATATACAAATCAAACAAAAATAATTTTTTTTAAACTAAGTACTGAAGCCATGAAAATAAAAATATTAATTTAGTAAATTTAAAATTACAGTTTTAATGAAAAAATTGTAACAGTAAATTAGGTGGGGTGATGATTATATGCATGGTAGTAAAAGTGTGCTAGTTAAATTCTCCACTTAGTGTATAAAAGATTGAATATTTAGCAGTCAAAGAGGCGGCACCGCAATTTTATGCATGGCAATCCAACTGTGCAATGCATCACTTTTATGGTACTCGAGTGAAACCACCTATCCTTTTCCACTATACTTTGGGAAGAATGTTGCCACTCCAACGCCATTAATACCGAACATCTTCATTTTAAAACATAGTATAGTTGATATGGGCTATTTATTACTGGATAATCAATTTAGCATTAATCTACTCTCTTCCAAAATGTAGCATTTATTATCACATGATAATCAATTTAGCCATAAACTTCTTTTTTCCAAAAATGTAGCATTTCTTATGAGAAAGGATCAATGGATTTTCATAGATTTAGGTTAGTAAATTGACTGAAGGATATTGTAGCAACGATAATGTAGATTTAATGGATTCAATTCCAAGTCTAGGTTGTATATTATTTTGAGTTTCAAGGAGAACTCAAGAGTTATTTTTGGTAGGAAGTCCAAATTCTCTCGGGCTAGTCATGAAAACAAATGAAAGAGAAGTTGAGATATTAAATAACGACATCAATGGTGGTGCTATAGAGTAGTAACTAGAGAGAGCTTGTGGAATAAGAATGATATGCTTCGAAGGTATAAAACCTTCAACAAAAGGCCATGAACAAATTGGAAAAGCTCAAAAAATAAATTTAAAACATTAATGGTAGGCCTGTAGTGCAGAAAAGGAAACCAATAGTGGCTAGAGAATTTTAGTAGCTTGGGGAAGAAGGAAAATTTTGTGTTTGAAAAATTGGTATAGAAACAAATAAACATCTATCCAATATCCTAGCTAAAGAAGAGGGGATGAAAAAATAGAGATCCGTCAGAACCAAGCAACCAACCATGAGAATTCAGTTCCTTTTTTGTGGTTATTAGGACCTATGAAAGTTTTAGTTTTTGGATAAGCTCTTAGAGGATAGGTCTAGAAGATTACACAATAAATTTCAAGAGCTTAAATAGAAAATGTTAATTCTAACTTCATAGAAACACTGAGTGGAGATTCTAAACTTATAGGGAAATTTAATGAGAATCTCATGGGCATGTTGCTTAAACTAGAATTCACTATGGAGGATGTGGCCTGAAATTAAATGGTGAAACCACCAATTATGGTTCCACTTATTGTATTAAGTAACCAAGTCAGTATATATGTATATTTTTTTGAATGCATGTCCATGAGTAGAAGTACAAAAAAAATTGGAATGTGTATGTAAGTAAGAAGGTTTAGTGTACCTTTTCCTCCTTCACATGCCTCATTCTCCAGGTGTTGTGAAATAGTTAGTTCTTTGAAGTTTTTTCTTGAAGTTCATGTGTCAATATTTCCTACCCATCTCATATTATTCCTTTTATTGAGGGAAGACCTTTTGTCTCTTTTTGAAGTTCCTCTATCACTTTTTCCTACCCATCTTATTCTATGCTTTTATTGAGGGTGGACCATTCAACTCCTGGCCTCTTGTGACTACTTTGTTTCAAAGTAGTAGCCTCGGTCAAAAGTTCATATTATATGGAACCAGTGTCTAAACACTTTGGTGACTCCTTTTGCCTCATTTTTCCTCTACAATCTTAATACTGAACAATGTTTCTTTGTAGTCTTATGTCGGTAGTTGTATGGGTAGATGTTCAAATTGTTGGAAAAGTAACTAGTTTTGGTCTTCATAATTTCCATTACTCATGTAATTATGTGTATCTTATGTAGCAAGCAAAAGAAGAAAGAAAAATTATTATTTTCAAGCATGGGTTTCATGTTTTTTTTTTTATTGGTCAACTAGGTTAAGCATATTCTTCATGCTTCTATGTTTTTTCATGTCATAAGAATAATTTTCATGAGTCAAGAGTGTTAATATTAATTGTATAATACCCATCTGGATAAGTTGTAACATGTAAAAGAATTTAGTTTTGAGTCTCTAAAGCCAATGGTCCAGGTGGATATTGGTGGCCACCCGCCAATACCACTTGGACCCCCACCATTGCTTCTTTTATTTTTTTAGTTTCCTTGATTGTAGCACTGTTTACTATTTTTAGTAGTTTTTTCGGGTCCTAAACTTCCGGAGTTGTTTTGAGGCCATAAACGACGTTTTTTTGGAAATCTACCGCTAGTGATTTTCTGCCTAAAGTATTATTTTCTGTCGTAGTCCTCGGAGAGATCTTTCCAATAGGCTATCATGCGCGTCAAATGGAGATAATATGTCCGAGTCACGACCCAGGGAGTTGGTTGTCCAACTCATCCCAATGGGGCCCATAAACTCTTGGTGTTACATCTCTTCGGGTTAGGGTTTTGGTTGTTTAGGGTTTCCTCTTATTGTTCAATAATTAAAAGGCCCTTGAGCCTCATTGTAAGGCAGTTTAGAGGCATGTAGCCTGTTGTACCATAAGAAACCAATTTCCTGGCTGTAGAGAAATTGTGCTTAAGACATTTATAAATATTATTTAATGTCACTTATTGTTTATTGTGTTCTCAAATGAAGGACCTGTCTTTAACCCCTAATACATGTATGACGAAACATCTTAGAATGCTCTTTGTTGCCAAATATAAATGATAAATGAAGAAAGCTTGAAGGGAAAGTTAAAGATAATATGTTGATCTTTCACAGAAACTATTATCCGTCACTTAGAAGAATTATGAAAATGAGAACTGAATCATAGACAATATGTTGCTTAACACAGAAACTACTATCTGTGACTCTTAGAGAAGTTAAAGATAATATGTTGGTCTTTCATAAAAACTATTATCTATAACATAGAAAGGAAGGTGGAAACTTCAAGTATAGGAGCATTCTTTTAAAGAATTTTAGCTTTATCTACATAAGAAAATAAAGACCTGTAGCTTCATTACTATACTTGAAAGAAGAAAACATAACATGACACATGACAGAGAAGGTTACAAAATTATACTCAACAACTCATGGAAACATCTGATTCTTTCATTAATCAACGATGATATCAGGAATACAGTGGCCTAGTCTTTGGGTTCTCCAAAATTCCAACCACCAACCCTTTCTTTGTAAATTTTCCTCCTTTTATACATTTGTGAAACAATTGTTGATCTCTGAAACTGTCAAACTACTAAACTGTTTCCCTAACTATATGAATTAGAAACTATTACAGAATTTACAGAGGTTAAAAGACACCTCGAAGAACATGAAATAACAGGAAAATGTTGGCATTATGATTCTGGTGTGGCTCTATGATACAGGTGTTGTACTTGATGGCAACTCACTCAAGTGGCAATGGTCTGTTCAGGCTCTCAAAATGAAGATAATAATAGGTTCGCAGGTATACAGTTCAAAAGGTGCAGACCCGTAGGTACGCCGTTCAAAAAGTTGTGGTCATGTACGCAGGTTGTCCGAACAGAAGGTGCGGACCCCAGGCACACACTTCTATGCAGTAAAAAGCACGCTTACGTGGGGTTTCTTATGTTTGGCCTGTGGTATTTAGCCCGCCATTCTTGATCCTATGGTTTTGGCCCATGGTATAGGATCTATTTTAGCCCCGGTTTGGATCCCTTGTATTGGTTATTGATGGTTTTGTCTCATGGTGTGAATAAGGGCTTGACTATAAATAGGGAAGGAGATCACTTGGCTAAAATCAACTTTGGCAATTGAATATCTTAAGATCTGAAATTTTGGGTGATTGGTTTTTAAAAGCTAGATCTAATTCAAGGAGATAACTTAACTTAAGGTGAATCTATTGGCATGTCGTGATCTCTCAGGCACATGAACAGATCTGTGGATCTGACTGACTGTGGCACATTGATGTACTGAAAAATTCGCCCTAATCAGAAGTCCACAGGCGATTCGAAGGCATAGTGCGTGGGTACGCAGTGCAGTCAAAGATGCAGTGCGTGGGTACGCAGCACAGTCAAAGGTGCAGTGCGAGGTACGAAAAACAGGAGAAGGCACAGTGCGGGGTGCATGCAGCACAGTCAAGCGTGAAGTGCGAGGTACGTAGGAGAGAAGAAGGCACAGTGCGGGTCTACGCAGTAAGTTAGAAGTGAAGGTGTGGATCTGAAGAAAAGTCCGCAGAGTAGAAGAACAACCAGTGTGGATCTACGCAGTTCTGTCTCAGAAGAGCTGCGGATATACACAGGCCCCTGATTGGTGAAGTTGCGGTCTTATCTTGAAACAATTGTTGATTATCTATTATCTATTACAGCAGAGTTCTGGGTTTAGATTTCTGGTATTCTTTCTGTTTACAGCATTCTGAAGAGTGGGTAATTCATTGGTTTATTGTATAAGGAGATTGGGTGATTTTCATGTGCTTGATGATTATTTGATGTTCATGGATCCAGTTTGAAAATTAATGAAACGTGGTCCTTAAAGAAGTAAAAGAGCAAAGGGGGTTGTAGCTCCCTTCCAGGAGAGACTGGAAAATGAG